>JAOVVG010000030.1:4659776-4670262 GCA_028566375.1 Leptodoras nelsoni
TGAGTCAGTGGTACGACCAGTATGTTTCTATCAGCTGACCTGAGGGCCCACGGTGGGACGTATCTAATAATCATGTCGCTGAGGTGAAGTGAAGCTTTCCATGTTGCAAATTCCAAATGAAGCCGAGTCGGAGATCCTTCTTTCTGGTGCTTCTCATCTCACTGATGGTGTTTCTGGCAATCCTGGCTACTTGTCCTCACGTGTCAAGCTTTTAATCAAGAATCTGCGTGTTCTCTTTGACTCAGACCTCAGATTTGATAAACAAGTCAGCTCTGTGGTAAGAAGCAGCTTCCTCCAGCTTAGAAAAATTAAACCTTCTGACCTGGAGAAAACTATTCATGCATTTATTTCTTCTAGAACTGACTACTGTAGCTCTGTATTGATTAGGATTACACACTGTTTACTGCAACGCTTACAATTTACAAACCAGCGCCGGGAAACGATACCATATTAAACCAGTCCTCGCTTCTCTTCCCTGCTTACCAGTTCAACACAGTATTCAGTCAACGCAGGTCCTATATAAAAGTGCTTTATAAGTCATTTGTACTTCCTGCTTATTTATTTATTGTTATTTTTACTCTAGCTTAACACTCACCTCCCGCATAAGAAAAGACATGAATGATTTCAGGAAATGATATCATAATAATAATAAAAATGCATCAAATTAAATAAGGAACAATGACTTGGCCTGAAAGTATAACTGTGTGTAAGATTCCATTAAAATGCGCCTGACGGCAAGAAAAAAAAATGTGCGTATGAGAAGCCAGCTGAATCTCCGAAACGATCAACATTCAATATGTGTGATGTACAAGTGCAATAATGTTTTAATTAATGTTTATTCAGTGTATCCCACTGTGTTGTGTAAACGCAGATCCGTTACGGAGTGACAGGCTATAGCTGTGCAACAAGTTAATAAATGAAGTCGCTTTAAAGCGACGCTTCAGTAAGCAAGAACGTCTCATTAGGCAAATATGTTTGCCCTTGATGCCTCCTGTCCTTATTTGCTTTTCCTGCATGCTTTTTTTTCAGCTAAGACGTTCAGCAAGGAACGGAAGCCATACAAAGTAATGGGAAGCACCTTCTATTCATCTATTCGTACATATGCGAATTACGGACACGTCCAATCTTACAAATGCCCGTCGCTTAACCTGATAAACAGAGATAAGAATTCATTTACACTGAAGTACCAGAAAAACTGGTATACCCCTTAATACAGGGAACGCTGCGGCCGATGCTGGACACGTTCACCCGGAGTCTTTTTACGACCATGCTGCTGTCATAAATTCGAGGCTTTGCCCGAATTCTTGTAGCCATGCTACACCCTCCATATGCCACAACCCATCTCACGAGCTCCAACTATTAAATCACGTTGAAAGTCGCAAAATCCTGCTAAAGTGCCATTCTGACTGCAGAATCAGCTCTAGAAGCTTCCATAGATGTCTATCGCTTTATATACATGCTGGTGGATGCAACCAATGATGTACGTAGGCGGCGTTGCTTTGTATTTTGCATAGGCTCCCGTACCAGTTTTTCTGGTACTTTAGTGTACTTGAAAAGAATAGGCTCGTATTGTATGACACAACTTGTTAATTTGACTTTTACATGCTAATCACTCAGTTTTTTTCAGTGTAATTATTAGTTCCCCTGTTATTTAAAACCTATAAATTCCTTATCTGAATTCAGTTGGCCCTAAAAGCAAAGTATAAACATATGTAATGTGCTTAATGTGGGTTTTTCCTTTAAAATGACAAAAAGAACTTTCAGCTCCCTGATTTGTCGACAGAAGGAAATGTATCAGTCAGATCCTGCTTAAGCAATGCTTTATAGTGTAGTATAATAATGCTTTAAGACATGTGTGAACATTTCATTCGAGTACTTCCTGTTCTTACCTGCTTGCTCCATCATCATGTTACTAAAGCCCCAGTGATGATAAAGCGCTGCCAAATCATGAGGGCTGCAGTTCTTTAAGAAACTGTAGATGTTGCTAAGAGCTCCTGGACTCTGGTCTCCCGTCTGCTGCTTTTTCGTTTGGGAGTACGAAGACGATCCACCCAGACTGAGCCTACTCCAGAGGTCATATCCAGGAGCACTCTCTGTGTCCTGGGCTGGAGGTTCCGACTGGCTGGAGGTCTGAGGTCTCTGCTCAGAGGCATTGTGCTTGCTGTTGAACATGAAGCGGAGTCCCTCTTGGGGCAGCAAGCTACTTTCCGTTACTTTGCTTCCTGTCTTTGGGCTTCCAGTCTTTTGTGAACTCGGTGTTGGTCTTGCTCTGCTTGTCGATGAAGTGATATATTGGTGGGTATCCGTTTTGCTTTTGGCTTCATCTGTGCGGGACCTGCTGGGATTCTGCTTCGAGGAGTGTGACAGTCGTCCAGTGTGTTGACCCTTGCTTTGTGAGGAAGTGGATTCGGCACCGCTGCTTTGAGGCTTGTCCTTGGTTCCTCCGGGGCTTAAATCAGGGGGACTTGTGCGGAGGATTCGTGTCTGAGGCAGTGAAGGGCAGTCTTTGCCTTCCAGAAACGGAGGTGGTCCAGTGCGCCTCTTGAAATCAAGAATCGACTTGGGACCCTTAATGCCATTTTTAGGAGCCCACTTAGGGATCAGAGTGGTGCTGTCGATTTTATGTGCAATTCTTTGATGGATCCAGAGAACCTCAGGGTACAGGGTGGCATGGGAACAGTATGGGCACTGATGTCTCAACAGACCATTCTGTACCGAGTCTCCAGCCCCTGCTTTGTCGCTTTCAGCCTCCACAGACAGGTTCAACAGACTGGCATCCATTTTGTCAGAACTGGCCTCTTTATGCCCTTTGCTCTTTTCATCTCCATTTTCATCACTGTTCTTGGAGAAAGGCTCTGTGCTGCTTAGTGCTGCCCTCTCCAGGTGGGTGGAGGTGGTGTAGGGCCAACTAGACTGCTGGAGTAGTGCATTCCTCAGCCTGGGGAAGCCACTGTGGCTGGTGGAAGGAGTGTGGCTTTGGGTGATCATGCTGGTTAAGGCCTCATTGCTGATAGCTGCATGCTGATTGCGTACGTGGGACACCATGGCAGCTGAGTCAGTGGTGCTGAAGTCACAGTGGTCGCAGGTGTATGGCTTTTTATCTAGAAACACAGAAATGGTATAAAAGAAGTTACATTCACATTTATTGAAACATATATTTTTTGTACACAGGAATACAGCCAAGTGAACCCACTGTATTCTTCATGCAGTTTTTTTCTCCTCCACTGACTACTATCCCTGATGTATTTGATTGCATGTATTTTATAAATGGAACTGATGCTCTGCCACTGTCACATGCTGTATCTGATCTACGTCATCTACGTTTCAGTGAGTGCTCATATGGTTTCATCCCCACATCAGTCACTTTGCTGAACTCCACACTACACAGTAGGGCACACACTCACACACTAGGGCCACTTTAGAGACACCAATCAACCTAACGTGCAACTCTTTGGACTGTGGGAGGAAACCGGAGTACCCGGAGTAAATCCACACAAACACGGGGAGGACATGCAGACGGGGAGTCCACACAGAAAGGACCCAGACCGCCCCATCCGGGGATCGAACCCGGGACCTTCTTGCTGTGAGGCGACGGTGCTACCCACCGAGCCACCGTGTCACCAGACGGAGAAAGCCACATGGACACAGGCAGAACATGTGAACATGAGTAACCACATCTCAGGATCAAACCGAGTACTCAACAACGAGGTGGCAACAATGCTTGCTACATCCACCCTGGACTTATCATTTATAATCCTTTACATCCGCACATTACACATGTTCATATACCGCATATGTGCACATCTCTTTAAAGCAACTTGTACTTGACAGATACTTTGTATATTGTATATAGATATATAGATCTTTAGTAGTAGTATTAATCTATATGACACACTAGCTACACATATTTACATATGTATCTATGTATAGAGACTTCATTACCATCAATGTATGTATATATAAATAAAACTATTGTACCATATTATCTACAAGTATATCAACAGTCCTTGTTTTTGCACTAAAACTGTTCATTTGCTCTTCAAAGTTGCATTTTGTTGCCTTGTACTTGTACTCAGCAATGACAATAAAGTTGAATAAATCAATCTATCTATCTATCTATCCATATTCTGTGTGTAGAAATATCAGCATCCTGATAGAGATCAAATCTTAAATCTCAGTATAGAAATGCTTCATTACAGGATAAAGGTGATGAGCCAGAAGAACTTTTTGCAGTGACTCTTCTCTCTAACAAAACTATGGGTGCATGACAGAGCCTATTCTTGTCACCACACAGTCTCCTTTTCTGAACAAAATGCAGACAGAATGCCTCATGACAGAAGTCTGGCATGTATGCGGTTGTACATAATGTATCATTTAGCTAAGTACTTGAATATAATTGTGAAGTACTGTAGGTGCCACCACCACCTGGGGCATTTTCTAATTCTCAGTCTGACCACAAGATGGCAGCACTTCACTGTGCAGGGAGAAGAAGATCTCTTCCTGTTACATTTTCCTGAATAAAATACATGGAGCTAATTATAATTTCACACCAAACACATCACCTTTACTCCCTTCACATTGGACAAAGAAGCGGTCATATAATCTGGTCACATAATCACAGTGGTGCAGCTGCTTCAAACCGTTCCACATTTGTGCACAGGAATAAACAAGTTTACTGTCGTTACATTCAAACAGGCACATTAAGTAATCCAACCACAGAATGGAGCAATGTGTGTGAACAGTAGCTGCATCCACCCACACATACAGCTCTGTGAACAGAAGAACATAAGGAAGGCATAAGAGGGAGTAACTGAGAGGGCCTGGGAACACAGCCTGAACCCACCTTCTCTCATCTGTCACCGAGATGTTTGTTTACACGGAGTTTGTCTGGAACCAGCAGTAGCACTCTCTCTCTCTTTCTCTCTCTCTCTCTCTCTCTCTCTTTCTCTTTCTCTCCTTTCTCTCTCTCCCTCTCTCACTCACCCTCTCCCTTTCTCTCTCTCCCTCTCTTTCTCTCTCTCTGTCTCCCTTCTCTCCCCCTCTCTCTATCTCTCCCTTTCTCTCTTTCTCTCCCTTTCTCTCTCTCCCTCACTCTCTTTCTCTCTCTCTCTCTCTCTCTCTCTCCCTCCCTTTCTCTCTGTCTCCCTTCTCTCCCCCTTTCTCCCACCTCTCTCTTTCTCTCTCTCTCTATCTCTCCCTTTCTCTCTCTCTCTCTCTCTCTCTCTCTCTTTCTTTCCCTTTCTCTCTCTCCCTCACTCTCTTTCTCTCTCCCCTCTCTCTCTCCCTCCCTCTCTCTCTCTGCCCCTTTCTCTCTCTCATTCTCTCTCTCTCTCTCTCTCCCAATTTATCTCTCTCTCTCACTCTCTTTCTCCCTCTGCCTTCGTCGCCCTCTCTCGCTCTCCCTCTCTCTCTCACTCTCTTTCTCTCTCTCTTGCTCTCTCTCTCCCTTTCTCTCTCTCCTTTTGTCTCTCTCCCTCTCTCTCTCCCTCTCTCTCTATCTCCCTCTCTCTCCCCCCCTCTCTCCCTCTCCCTCTCTATCTTTCTTTTTTTCTCCCTCTCTCTCTCTCTCTCTCTCTCTCTCTCTCTCTCTCTCTCTCTCTCTCCCTCTGCCATCTGTTTTGTGTTTGGTGGTTGAGCCTGGCTGCTGTATGGTTCTCTTCTGGCCTCTGAGGAACAGTTTTTCAGCCAAATCAGAGTAGGAGGTCCTCACACATTAACTCTACACAAGTTTCATCATTATGGCCATTCCCATACATTACATCTCCCTCATTCTTTTTTTTCCTGCTGTTCTTTCACTCAGGACCAAACATATGAAAGGGGCCCTTGTTATGTTTTCTACACCAGCTGCCCTGAAGCAGACTAACCTATCTGTTAATCCACACTGAACCTTCATTAGTGCAGAAAACCGATAAGATTTGGGTGATACACTTTGTCTCTTGACCCACGGTGATATGGACGCAGTTAAAGGAAAGCTCCGCCTTAAAACACATTTTCATTAAAATAGAGCGGTTTTTGTTCCAGGTTGTGGGCTGGTGCTGTATATTTGTTCATCGTGTGAGAAGTTAGCAGTTGTTTCACTGCTCTGACGTCACACAGCTTCATTTCCCGGAGTTACGTTAGAGACTCGGATCAGCAGGTTAGTAATCTACGAAATGAAAAGTGAGATGGCTTTGATGGTGGTATTAGCATGACCGGTGACGATGTGACCCCTGAGCTGTCTGAGCACAGTGTACAGATGAGGATCTGAGTGAGATGGACAGACCATTCACGATCACACATTGGTTATGCAGACTGATAGAGGGTTTTTATTCTTAAAAGAATGCTGTATGTAACTACACAATGAAAAGAGGGTTTTTTAATGAGAATATTTTTTTTTACACGGCCATACGTTATATGTCTCTATCTAAATAACCTGAGAGTTTCAGGACAAATCAGTTGTTAGAACATTGTCAGGAATAATGACAATGTTCGTTTTGTTTTTGGAAGATCTGAGCCTTCTGGGTGTCTGCTTATGTTTCATATAAGCTCTGTACAGAAAAGGGAAGAGCAGACAAAAAGGGACAAAAAAAACATTTCAGGGGTTGTCTTCCTGAGGCAGGAAATCCTAAAATAGCCTCATGCAAAGCAGGCACACAAGTCCATAAGTCAAACATGAGTGGTGCTTAGAAGCTGGAGTCAGAATATTCAGCTGTTTGGATTCAGTACTGGTGCTAATTTTCAGGGGTTTGTATGTAAAGTGAGAAGTAGACCTAGGAAACTGGATGAATAAGTACTGTTAGAGGAAAATAAATCATCAAGCACCTTAAAAGGTTCTCTGGTTTGTCCTACTGGGAGAACCATATAAGGTTCTATGCAGAAATCAGGGCTTCCTTTTCTCTTTAGTTAAGTAGATGACATAAGGAAGCCCTACCTGTCTTCTTCTTTTATGGAGAGCAGGGGATCAAGCAGAGGAAGCTGTAATCCTTAAGTGTCTGTTTAATAAACTAGCAGCAACAGGGAAATCCACAAGACTTTTAAGGGTTCGTTCAGAGGGTGAAGAACCCTTTAGGGTTGTATGGTTTTATGGAGAACAGAGGGCTTCAAGATGTCATGTAGAATTTGTATTTTCAACTAAATCTTTAAAGGTTCTCTTTCAGACAGCCAAAGCAACAGATCCTTCAGGTACTATGAACAAGAAGAGAGCTTTCCTTTGCATATGCTAACGCAGTGATCTAACTGAATGGAAAAGCACAAAGAGGGACTGTTGTATAATCGACTGTGCTTCAGAATTTTCCCACAAGATGTCTCCCTGCTCCATTACTCGGGAACCTGAACCACACGGGGCATTATACGTGCATCTCTGAACACACACGCAAGCCCTTTGGTGTAACAGTTTCCGTGTGCTGTACAGGTTTTTCTTTACTTGGCAACTCGGCAAGCCTTTTAACTGCGTTCTAGACACGGCAGAAGAGGATTCAATAGAACCCAGTGAATTCAGTTCTGTTCAGCTGTATTGCAGGGAGTGAAAGACACCTCTGTGTACAGTAGACCCATTGCTCAGTTTAGCTTGTGTAATCAAACAAAGAGGATGCTGTATTTCAACACCCTTTAAATATAAGCTAGTGGCTAAGCCTTCCTCTCGGTGTCAATCATTAATCATTAATAATTTCATTTTACTACCATGTCTGCTCATGCTATGTAACGATACCATGGAATTCTTGTACACATCTTGGAAAACATCCTTAAATGAAAGCAGTAGCAGCTTGAAGTAGTTGAAGCGAAATGAAATTCTACTGAAATTGTAATCATTTGTGTTGTGTTGGCTTTCTCTTACCTGTACCTTCAGGGTATATTTTCTGACTTTGGTCCTCGGCAGAGTCCACAGGGTTAGAAAGACTGGGCTGTGTTTTCGGGAAGAGATTTTGGAGAGAAACCCCATTTATACTTTCGCTCATGCTGCCATGTCGTATGAGCATGTGAATCACCATCTGTTGCTGAGTTCGGAATCCTTTTCCACACTCCAAGCACTCAGCCGACTTGTTCTGGGAATTTTTACGGCTAACGCGGGAAGATGGACGGTATTCAGAGTCGCTCGAGCACTCTACACTTCCACCCGCTATCGATGTCTGCCCCCCAGGTCTGTAGTGATCAGTGGCAGTGCTGGTGTTGCTTGAGCCTTGGGTCACCGTCCCTCGCTTCTTCTTATTAGGGATACTAAGAGGGGCATCCAATTGTTTCTTTCGTTTCTCCTGTCTCAGTAGTACATATTCACCTTTTTTCTTGTCATAGACCACGTCTGCATCTGCTAACCTCTCCTTCCAGCCCAGGCCTTTTTCAGAAACCTCCAACACTCTGCCTCTGGTGGCAAGCTGCCAGGCCTGATAGCTGCTAACAGGGTCCAACTCAGGGATTCTCTGCCCAATATTTCCTTCTGAGATCTTCTCCATCTCACCTGCCATTCTCAAGTTCAGGCACTCTAGGAAGCGCCTTTTGGTGAGAGGAGATGAAAGACCACTGCTATCACCACTGTTGGTTGAATTATCTGTGCTCTTGTGGACTTGCTCATGGAGCTGCAAGCTCTTGCGGTCATGGAAGAAGTTACCACACTTGGCGCACAGTTCATATAGGCATACATCGTTCACCAGGGAAGCTTCTACCTGGGTGACCTCATTAACAGTCACAGGAAGTTCAGAATCGTTCTTTGGCTTGGACTTGGTGTTGTGTGTCTTCATGTGGCTGCGCAGGAACCATGCTTCACGGAATCGCCGGCCACAGATGCGACAGCCATGATCCCGAGTGTTTTGATGTTTCTTCCTGTGGGCCTTGAGGAACCATGCTTGAGTGAAGACTTGGTCGCATTGATCACAAGGAAAGTCCCCAGTACCAAGCTCATTCTCTTTTTCTGCTTCCTCCATGTTGGGACCTTCCTCCATGGTGGAGTTTTCCTCCGTGGGATGTGTGTTTTGTGTTTCTGCCTGCAAGTGATCTTCCTGAGACGTACTGTGAAAGTCTTGCATATGCTGCTCCAGCTCAGCTTGACTCCGCAGCCTCTTCCTACACAGTGAGCACTGCTTGCCTCCTTCACTGTTTGCTCTCTCTTTCTTAACCCCTTTCTTTCTTGTCTTACTGGTCTCCTCACCACTGACCACTTTATTGCAAGCAGAGGTACTTTCTGTTGGGCTGGAGCAACCACCCTGCTCTTCAGGTACTCCTCCTTCCTTGTCTCCTTCATCTTCCACCTCTTCCTCTTTACCTCCAGTGCTCTGACTCATACCATCTACCTTGTGGGTGCGAATGTGGGCTTTCAGGCTACCTTTCTGGGCTGAGCGGTGCTGGCAATGGGGGCACTTGTATGGCTTCTCTCCTGTATGCTTCCTCATGTGCTGGGACAAAGAGCTTAAGAAAAGAAAGGTCCTGCCGCACAGGTCACAGTTGTGAACTTGATTCTTTTCCTCATCTGGATCATTAGGAGAGGTCTTGGACAGGGAGTCATTGGCGACCTCTTGCTGCTCAACCTCCATGTCAAACCTTGAGCGTTCTGCTTCGGGGCTATCTTCTATGCAATTTGTTATGTCCTAGTGAATCTGTGTCTGTTTCGGTCATATGTCTTGAATGGAAGTTCTCTTTGCAGAAAGTATCATTTCGGATTGTTTTGTGACAGTTGAATTGGTTTGCACTTGATAACAGCTGGAGGAACTTCTGCTAGAAATCATTTTTACCAACCGGAGACCTTCATTCTGGGACCTGTTGAGCAAAAAAAGACATACAGAATGATCATTAAAACAATGAGCCAGCCTATTAACAAAGTTTCTTTGTAATCACAGTTGAGCAAGCATTGCCAAATAGTGAATAGGTATACCGGTCGAATAGTTGAAAGACATGAAAGGCATTCCTGCTATATCTATGAGCCTATATTGAAGAAATATGCCACAAGGAGCACATCAAGGTGTATGATCATTTTAAATGGTGCTCATCTAATGCAGGGGTTCCAGTTTAAATGTCCTATTTTGCAAAAACGTACTACTCGGCTCAACTCAGGCAATCATATCCATATGAGACATGAGTTCAAACAAGGGGCAAGTTATACTGCTGGGGTTAAGTGCCATCAGTTATTTGTTTACTTTGTTCCTCTATACTAGTTTGTAGTATGTGATCATTGCAGTGTAACTGGACACGGTGTACTGAGTACAATGGACTCTAGTGATAGACTATTTAACAAGAAGGAGAGCAGGAAAGAGCAAACATCATTAGTATGTCTAATGTGTCATTACATGAGCTACCTTCGGGGCCTGGGTGAGGTGCTGCCTGGCAGCACCACGAAGCACTTCTGATACTCTGATATTCATTCATTCATTCATTTTCTTGGCCACTTATTCCTTTTCAGGGTCACGGGAGAGCCGGTGCCTAGCCATCATAGGGCACACACACATACACTAGGGCCACTTTAGAGACACCAATCTACCTAACATGCATGTCTTTGGACTGTGGGAGGAAACCGGAGAACCCG
>JAOVVG010000030.1:4771391-4785675 GCA_028566375.1 Leptodoras nelsoni
ATATACACTAAATAACTACAATTATAGGCGACTAAAAGCATGCAGAGATGGGAAAATGCGTGAAGTATCCAAAAACAGCTGCGTTTTTTACGTGTGAAGTCCGGGTCTTGTGTCTTGTTAAAGTGCGCACATGCAGGGAAGCTATATGATTTAAGTAAATTTGGATATGATGCTGAATTTATTGCTTATTTAGATCCAACTGGGCTAAGACTATACACCGGGTTGTCAGTTCAACACCAGGGAGTTAGTGTGTGCATTAGAATGAGCCGGAACAAGTTTCCGGGATTTGGAGGCGCTTTTACGCACAAAAGCGCACGGGTGATCGGCTCACACTGTGCGCTCCTGCGCTGACACGTGTCACGTGTACACTTCAGTCCTGAGGTTTTCTCTTCTCAGCTAACAGGTTTGCATTAACAGACCGTTTTCTAACAGTTACAGCTCTAAAGTTTGGTTCCTAGAGGTTTATTAATATCTATCAATATTTGGTTTTGTGTGAAATTTCAATAATAGTCATCATCATCACCATCATCATCATCATCATCATCATTTCAATTTATCTAGGTTAGTGCCTTACAATACAGACAGACATACAATATATTGATAGGATAAAATAAAGATTAATTATTTTATAACTATTTTAGTGTATTAACATGACAGAGACTTGTAGTCCTGGAAAGACTGAAGTACAGTGTTTCAGTGTTAAGGCACAGGTTAAAAACCTGTTTCAAACTTAGAGATAACCAGCAGCTCAGTGTCAGAGGACCTGAGAGAATGCACAGGGGTGTGGGCATGGAGGAGCTCAGATAAATACAATGGAGCAAGGCCATGCAAGGATTTCTGCAAAGAAAATAAACCTGTTACTTTCTGGCAGCAGTAATTAATATTGTTTCTCTACAGTGTAAAGTTTATACCATTGTGACTACATTGTTTGTAATGCCAGTGACATACTGGAGTGCAAAGCATTTTTATAGGATTTCATGTAACAGCATATATAACAAAAAACTTACTCAAATTTACTCAAACTTAAATAGATTTAGAAAATGTTATAAAGGATCTAAATGATTTATTAGAGCAGTGATTTATTTTAGACCAGAAAAGCATCATATTTCACCTTGCACAGTAAGAATGTGTTACAATAAGAAGACGTTATGCAATAGGAAACCACTAAACTGAGCATGAATTATTGGGCTACAGGGGATACAACAGATTAAAAAAACAAAGTGACATAGGTTACCTACTCAAAATATCAAGCTTGTTAGCAACTCATAGCTACCTCGCTTTACTTCCAGGTACAACTTGTTGTACAAAGACAACAGAAGTTCTGCTCTTCCATTCTATTTCAAAATGATCAAAATAATGAACAGAGAAGACAGTGTAATATCTAGCTTGATGAGTCAACTTTCTGGGACAGTTTAAAGACGGATCTCTTCAATTGTAATAGCAACGTCAGGTCATAATATTATTTCTCACACTGAGATTGGAGTGTAATATAATGCAACCCAATGGTAACTGGAAAATACTGAAAAGAAAAGGGCCAAGAACTGATCCCTGGGGGACACCCTGAGATGTATGTTAGATGTATGTTAGTGAGACAGCATATGAATCTAGAAAGATCAAAGGT
This sequence comes from Leptodoras nelsoni, assembly GCA_028566375.1. Lineage (NCBI taxonomy): Eukaryota > Metazoa > Chordata > Actinopteri > Siluriformes > Doradidae > Leptodoras > Leptodoras nelsoni. Next base: position 4,773,013 of record JAOVVG010000030.1, read on the forward strand.
TGCAACCCCAACAGGTGAAAATGAGAATATTACTCTGTAATAAACACTTCTCTAAAAATATCTCAGACAATATCATGGCAGTGTCAGGCATGTATGTTTCTAACAAGCAAGCAAGCAATAAACAGACTTACTGCAATGGAACGTAAACATCTCTTCCTTTACCTTCACTAGCCTTCATTCCCTTACATGAAATCTATTCACATACATTTGACGTGGGATCATGTGCTTTTCACATGCATGATAATGAATGATAATGTGTGTGAAAGCACACTACATATGAAAAATTAAACAGAGGAAAATAAAGCAACCATGAAAAAGTAACATGGAAATAAAAGTGTCATGTCTAAAATCTTATGAAAATAAATTCATCCTGTCTATAAATCACAAGTAGTAAAGGAAACATTTAGAAAAATCACATAAATCATGTTCACTGTGTCTGAAGGTAAATGTGTGAAGTGTGTAGAATCACACAAACCTAATGATTTTTCACACATAACACAATTAACATCTCCTTTGTGTTGTATTTTTTTTTTGCCAAAATCTTTGGCTGAATGATCTTTCAGGACCTGTTAAACATTTTTAACTGGTATGTGATGTATTTTTTCTTAATCTCAGTTTGGGGCTGTTTGAAACTGTAGTCAGTGTTTGGACTGGTAATGAATTGGATGAGTGTTAAACAGCGATCCTATCTGGCAACCCCGATGGAAACTTAACTCCACTCTGGCAACCCTGCTGGTGTCCTGAGTGTGCTGTCGGTCGCGCCGTGTCTCGCGCACAGAGAGCAGCGGCGGCGGTGGCTAATTATCCGAAGTCCGCGCTTCATTTGCATATCCCGCGCGGCGCGACTGGAAAGCAGCCAATCCCAGCGCGCGCGCGCAAGCCGGCTTTACTCCTGATGCGCGAACCTGTATCATCATCAGACCTCCGCCATGCGCAAAACGCGCAGCGCTGACACCATCTAACATCCCTGAAGCCGAGTATCCGCCGAGCCGCCGCCGTGCGTCAGTCCACACGCGTCGCGTCCGCTACCGATGCGCGGGCGCAAACACCAAACAGGATGTCCCGGCGCAAGCAGGCCAAGCCTCAGCACGTTACCGCGGGAGAGGAGAAGGAGCAGCGCGGGAGAGGCGCGGAGCACGGTACGCACCAGCACCGGGGGAATACGGGTGCAGGGACACGCGGCGCGCGCCTTAGAATGCACTTTAATGCACTTCGGCTTGCTTTTAGGAGGATCCGCGGCTGCAGTTCTGCCACTTTATTTATTTGTGTAACTGATCCGTGATAAGTTTTCAATTCAGAAATGACTTATGGTATGTTTGCACTTCTAATGCAGTTTTCTACACCCTCGTCATTAAGAAAGGGATGAAGAAAGTCCAACACCAAAATGATGCATAAGTTTAAATACCACATAACCATAACTTAATACCACATAACCATAACTTAATACCACATAACCATAACTTAATACCACATAACCATAACTCAATACCACATAACCATAACTTAAGAGAGAGCATGCTTTAAAAAGAGTCAGAAGAAAAAAGCTTTAAAATAGACTGTACTGTCGCTGCTTTACCTTAATCTAGAGCTGTGAACAGTTTATCTCGTTAACAATGTGTGTGTGTGTGTGTGTGTGTGTGTGTGTGTGTGTGTGTGTGTGTGTGTGCGTTTGTTGCCATTCCTCCCCAAAGCTTATCTGTTTCCGTTTGAACCACTTCAACCATAAAGATTATTGTTCCAGTCAGCAAATTCTCACTTGTAACAACAACAATAACTATTATTGGAATAAAAAGTATTATTATTATTATTATTATTATTATTATTATTATTATTAGCACCACCAAAATAATAATAATAATAATAATAATAGGGTGAAGTAGATTAAATTAAATATTAAATATAATATTAAAGCACATTAAATCCTACAATATTTCTCTTTTAATTAACTTGAAATGTCTCGAGTGTTTACGCAACTTGTAACTTCATATTCAACCGCAATAATTAAATATGATTAAATATGATTAAATATAATTTCTTTCACATTGCTGGAGTGAAACTATTGAATCCAGTGAAGGTTATAGTTTTGAATTGTTGTTATTTGGCCGCTGTATAAAGCTGAAAGGTTTTGAATTGAGTTTGCGCCTTTATTCGGACAAAACAGTCTGAAAGTCTTGTTTTACTCCACATTAACAAGGAGATGGACTTTCATTCATTACAAGAGCAATCCATTGCTCAAATCTTCTTGATTACTTTTACTTTTACACACTTTATTTGTCCGAATTCAGGCCTCAAACTTACAGAAAGCGGGAAATAAACTGTGATATTTATATGTGGCGACTTAATTAATATTTCATTGTTGATAGAATTGAACTATACTAATATGTACAGTTGAATACACCGTATAGGTTGACACACTCCCTGCATTATTGTATTATTATTATTATATCCAGTATATAAGGTGTTGTTTCAGACTCTGCTGGAGGACAGGCGTTTAAACCCTGCAGCTGTGTCTGTTGCACTTCTCCTGTCCGAGCAAACATTTAGAAAGCTAAACGCAGATTTATGAAGTAGACTTCTTGCTGATTGAGAAGGGCTCGAGCACGGTGAGGCTCGTGTAATTATCGTTAGTGCAGGCCTATGGAAATGAAGTGCACACAGATTGAGTAGGCTACAGTAAGTGTAGTCGTTGTGTGCTCGATTTGGACGGCTGAAGTGTTGGTGTGTTTCATTCGCTAATGGGGTGCTTCATTTGATCTGCACTCTCAGCCCTCTTCAGTGCGCTCTCACCTTCCTGTGTGTGTGTGTGTGTGTGTGTGTGTGTGTGTGTGTGTGTGTGTGTGTGTGTGAGGACCACCCACACGTTTAATGAAATGAGATGAGCCACTGACCCACACTGTAACTGCCCCGTGTGTGAGTGAAGGAGGATCACAATACACACTGCAGGGAGAAAAATCCGGCTAGATATTTTATTCAAAGCGCCAGTTGGGAAGTAATTCGATTATCTGTCGCTAAACCGTTAATTGCCTAACGTAATTATCAGATTCGTGACTGCACCGTTAATGTCGGCATAACTGTGTGATCGGTGGTATAAAAGATCATGTTTAGGACTGGTGGGGTTTCTCCCACTTAAATTTGACCCAAAAACATGAAAACAGATTTCACATTAATTATTCATGATCGTTTACTTTAAATTCGGTTTTGATCTGCTTTTTTTATTTCTGAATGAAATTCTTGAATAACTCATTATTTGCTGCAAAATAAGGGCATTTAAAAATCATCATGATTTTTGATTTGCCTTAGGGATCCTTTTAGAGTAAGACATTTTCATACTCAACCAACAACATTGTGATCTATTTTGTGAATATGTGTGTGTGTGTGTGTGTGTGTGTGTGTGTTTAAATAGGCCTATTAATAAGTTATATTGGTGATGTAATATTTTGGCATTTTAACAATTACTATGATCTTTTGATTTGCCTGAAGAATCATTCAGAGTATTCATTGTTCATTTCTTAAAACCATTTTAATGCCATTTCTGTAGTCGAGTTACACATAATTGTTTCGCATTTTCTGTAGCTTTAGGAAGTATCTCTCATAAGGAAATGTGGCAATAGTAAAGCTTACTGTTAGGAAGAGGACAAGTTCTCATCACTGATATAGGCTGCTTTTAAAGCATCACTGTAAAAGTAAATAAAATGTATGCTCCTTCCGAGGTAAAAGTTTAACACTCAATATAAAATATATAGCTTTATGATATCACCTTAGAAACAAGGAATAGCACAGTTTGGTACCTTTTTTTCTGAGATTGCAGGATGCTGTCTAATTAGGCCTCTGCATTAATGTTTTATAGTGAGGTAAATAACCTGGCTATTCTGTGTTTTTAACATTTTCATTACCGATATCGTCAAGTTTATGTAGACACTGAGGACAGCATGTGTAGTTTAGCAATGTCAAGAAAAAGGAAGTAAAATGGAACTTAAAATATCCAGGAAATAAGAGTGTATGCTGTCAATGGAAAATTCTGATTAGTCAACCTGGACTGACAGGCCGGATGTGAATTGCTTGAAAACATTGGAAATCAATAGTTACTAGGGAATTTTATTTAATAAATTAGTCGTGTAATTTGATGGGTTGTGCACAGAAAATGATTAGCTGGGTCTTGGGTGTATGACAATACAGAATGAGAGCCTCTGTAATTAGTAAATTGATTAGATCTTATTTTTTTTATCTAGATTAGATTAGATATGTATTTACTCTTCATTCAGTGGAGAAAGCTGTGAAGAATTCATAAACTTGTGGATGTCTATTCACATATATTTTTTCTTTGTGGTTCTTCTCAACAGTGCTCTTGAGTAAAGGTGCCAGTGAGGAGAGCGGCAGGGAGAGCCGCAGAGGGAGCGAGGAGACTCTTGTCTGTAAGACATGTTGTGCTGAATTTTTCGACTGGTCAGAGTTGCTGGAGCACCAGAATAATTGCACTGAGGAGCCTTCTGTGCTCATTGTACAGGAGAATGAAAGATTTCCTTCCCCTCAGGGATCTCCTACGGAATCCTTCTTAAGTGCTCATAGTGACCCGGCTGAAACTGAGAACATGGAACCTGAGTCTGAATCCTCTGAGAAAGGAGAAGAAAATGTTAGTCTTCCTGACGAAAATTATGCAGTTGGAGCAGATGACCCTATGGATACTACCGCACCTGTGGATAAAATATCAAACCCCAGCCCTCTTCCACTAGACTCCAGTGAAAGCACAATTCCTTTACCGTGTCTAAGCACAAACTATGGCTTTCCCAGCACAAATGTAACCTTGGAGATCCTTCATAGTACTAGGGTGGCAGTTGCACAGTTTTCCCAAAGTATCCAAGGTGATGGATCTGGAGGTAAGGCGAGCTCAGTGGCAATACCTATGATTTTGGAACAAATAATGGCTTTACAGCAGCAGCAGGTCCACCAGCTGCAACTCATTGAGCAGATCCGCAATCAGGTCGCTGTGATGAACAGGCAACCAACGCAAGCTGCACTAAACCCAGCCTCAAAGGCATTTCCCTCTGTCTCTTGCACTTACCATTTCCAGGGCATGGCCCCTCCTTCTGTACTTCCATTATCTGGAGCCATGCCTTCCACAGTGAATGGACAGGCTTCTGTGTCCCAGGCGTCCATGCCGGAAGGCTCGTCTTTTAGGGTATCACAGCCACATAATGAACAATCCAATCCCAGAGAACATGATAGTACCTCCATTTCCTTAGCAATCCCAAATGCTCCTTTATCTACATATACTGGGGTGTCTTCTTTATTACCATCCTGCAATGGTGCTCTGTCTAATGCTAGTCATACACAGCCTCTGAACTCTCCTCGACCCCATACAATAAGCCAGAGCAATGTTATCAACACTTCTGCCAACTTACCACTGCTACCTCAAAGCCCTTCTAGTGGAGTCATCTTCCCAAACCCACTTGCCAGCATTGCAGCAACTACCAATGCACTAGAACCACTTGCTTCTATGATAAAGCATCGCAAAAGTAAAATGCCCAATGCCTCCATATTTGAAACCAAGCCCAGCTCTGAGGATCCTTTTTTCAAACATAAATGCAGGTTCTGTGCCAAGGTATTTGGCAGTGACAGTGCCTTGCAGATCCACCTGCGATCTCACACAGGTGAGAGGCCCTTCAAATGTAACATATGTGGCAACCGTTTCTCCACTAAGGGAAACCTGAAAGTTCACTTCCAAAGACACAAAGACAAATACCCACAGGTACAGATGAATCCATACCCAGTGCCAGAATATCTTGATAATATTCCAACAAGCTCTGGTATTCCCTATGGGATGTCTTTTCCTCCAGAGAAGGCAGGGTCAACATGGCTAGACAGCAAACCTATTCTACAGACATTACCTCCTAGACTGGGTCTGCAGTTACCCCTAACAGTAACAAGTGTGGAAAACAGTGATTCATTTAGTAATGCACCCACAGGAACATCGCCACAAAGGTCCTCACTAGCTAAAAATGAAAGTACACCATTGTCTCCAAATGCCACTAGTACCGAAAAAGATATTCCTGTACAGTCTGGCAACCAATTACATACACCTAAGGTGGCTGCATGTATCACATTAAACAAGGAAGGAGGGACTACTACAGTTTCAAAAGCCGATGAAATGTACCTTCCAACAAACTGCGTGACTGATCTAACTGAAAATTTCAACTCTCTAAGTCATGACATTCTTCCAAAATTTCCATCAAGAGAAACGCCCATTAGATCAAATACACCAGAATCCACTGATGTGATTACACCAGTGATGAAATTGTCTACTCCTTCTCAAATCTCAGAGCACATTAAAGCCAGGTTTCCATTCGGTGGAGTCCAAGAATCTATGCAGACATCTGAAACATCAAAGCTCCAGCAACTGGTGGAGAACATTGACAAAAAGATGATGGATCCCAATCAGTGTGTGATCTGCCACCGAGTGCTCAGCTGCCAGAGTGCCCTTAAGATGCATTACCGAATTCACACTGGTGAGAGGCCTTTTAAATGTAAGGTGTGTGGCCGTGCTTTCACTACAAAAGGCAACCTGAAGACTCACTTTGGCGTCCACCGGGCAAAGCCTCCTCTTCAGGTTCAGCACTCCTGCCCAATTTGTCAGAAGAAATTCACTAATGCTGTTGTGTTACAGCAGCACATTCGCATGCACATGGGTGGCCAGATTCCCAATAACCTCCAAACTCTCCCAACAGATGCTATCCTGGAAAACAACAATGACTTGATTGTTGAAGAGAAGAGTTTTGACAGTGTGAATGATTATGATGATGATGACGGTCTGGATAATATTTCATATGAAGATGAAGATCTTTCAGAAAATGGTGAAAAAACCCTTAATACTTTTTCAGACAGTAGTTCTTCACCAGTTTCACCATTATCTCATGACGTGCCTGATGTTAGAACATCAGATGGTGACTCAATTGTTAGTCTTAACCAATTAACTGAACACAAGATGGCAATGAGTGGCATTTTTAACAACCATCCAGATAACAGCTCTCCACCAACAGGAGACGTAGAGAATCAGACTACATTCTTGTCAGAATCAGCCAACATCATTTATCCACCAACACCGAAACTGGCAAAAAGTCATCCTGAGGGCCTACATAATATTCCAAGTTTGCTTAATATTGCCTTTGATAAGCAAGTGCCAGCAGCTACAATTAAGTGTGAAACATCTGATTCCCAAGCTCCAAATGCAATAAATGGAGCTGTGTACGATCAGATCAGGAAGGCTTCAGTCATGGAGCATGGTAAGATGGTGCTAATTATTTGGTCATGCATGGTGCAATAATACACACACATTCAAGGATACTTGGAATTGGGATACTGACAAAATTTTAGCCTAACACCTAACCATTTTATCATTCTACCTACTCTGTATTTTTGTCAATGTTATTGAAAGTTACGATGATACTTCTTGTGGTAAAGATGTATCATTGCTTTTTCAGGAGCAAGCCAGCGGTCCCACGATATGGATGATAACATACGGGACCCTGTCAAGATGGAGATGGACAGTAGGCCATACACACCTAAAGAAGGCCCTTTTCCTATATTTGAATCTTATCAATCTTCACCTACGTCCTCTGAAGCAATAATCCCAGGCATGACTTCCTTGTTTGGAAGCCCACCACCACGGCGAACCCCTAAACAGCACAACTGTAATGCATGTGGGAAAAACTTCTCTTCAGCAAGTGCCCTACAAATCCATGAGCGCACCCATACCGGTGAAAAACCTTTCGCCTGCTCCATCTGTGGCCGAGCCTTCACAACAAAGGGTAATCTCAAGGTATGTTGAGATACAGTATGTTGAAACCGACAATAAAGCAAAGCGTTCATTATGGTAGAGGAAGCAGGAGAAATCATGCACAGTATATGCACTGTGAATATACTAATTGACGATGCCTTTTCTGCTTGATTTTCTTTCCTGTAGGTACACATGGGCACACACATGTGGAATAACATACCTGCTCGGAGAGGTAGACGCTTGTCTGTGGAAAACCCATTGGCTCTTCTAGGTGCCGAGGCGCTCAAATTCAATGAAGTATTTCAGAAGGACCTTGCAGCAAGGGCCCTGAATATGGATCAGAACTTTTGGAGTCGATATGCTGTAGCCATTAGCCATGGCTTAGCCATGAAGAACAATGAAATTTCTGTCATTCAGAATGGAGGGGTACCTCAGCTTCCTACCGTAGCCATGGACAAGACGAGCAGTGGCAACAGCTCATCAATCCGAGCCCTCGGGAAAACAACTGTAGACCTTGCACCTGGACGACATTTCTCCATGTTGATTGATGACAATAAAGAGATTAGAATTAATTAATCTGAGATGAGAGGCTGGAAATAATCCCATATGCAAAAAGACACAAGGAGAATAAAACAGACCTGATGACTTTCAACTGTATATACATTTAAAGTGTTATCTTTTTTGTTGACTGGTTTAGTTTTTTTTTTTTTCTGATATGTTAAAGCCAGACAAAACAAAAAAAAGCCAGACAATAACTCCTTAAAAGCCAGACAAAACAAATAACTGTAACACAATGGGGGCTCCTGGTAAGTTACCCTATCATAGAGAGCCCGGGTGATGGTATAGCTGCCCATAGCTGGGAGACAAGAGAACAAAACTGGCCATGCACTCAGGGTGGGAGGGGCAGCATACACTCTCCCCCATGTCAGTTGGAGCGACACTGGCCAATCACGGGTGTCTGTGGGCTCATACAGACAGTGGGCAGGAGTGCTTTTTGGACATTGCACGTGCAACAATTTGAAAAGAGCCATCACGTGTCTCGGAGGAAGCACGTGGTAGACTAAGCATCCCTGACTGGCAGACGTGACATGGAAGAAATCCTGATCGGTGGGAATTGGACACAACTAAATCACGGGAGAAAATTAAAGGAAAAAACCTAAACTATAACCCAGTGGTAGTATTGTACTGAATGTGGACAATCAGTCACTAGCAGTAATACCGAATGCGTCTTACATGAAATATTGTATTTGTTTTGAATTTTGTATCAACCACAAATGAACTAAGGGAATACAAAAATCTAATTATTTTTATTGTATGATCTTGTTACTAGTTACCACTGAAAGTAAAGTTCTGTTCTGTTCAGTGTGTCCTCCGTGTTAAAGGTACTCATTGTCAGGAAAACTTAATGGTTTTGTTGGAAAGCTGACCATTCTTTTGATCAGTTTGCTGTTAGCCCGCTAGTGTCATCACCATGAAGTCGAATATCCTTAAAGATATATTCTCTAGTTGCAATTTTGACAAATAATCCCAAAAAAATAAAAAGACTTAACTGTACACATATAGATTAATCCTTTGTATTTATTATAAGGAATTTGTATTGCCATTTTTTCACAGAGAATAAAATGCAATGTGTTTAAATTATATCGCATCATGCTGCTGCTTCTGTAGCTTCATGCTTTAGGTATGCAGTTAGAATGAGTACATGTTTAAGTCCCCCAGTGTATTGGGTAATATGGCAATTGTACCTTATTTAACCATTAACAATTAGTGTCCATGCCTAAAATATTAAAATAATTCCCAGTGTTTTATTTTGCATTGCAATTAGTGCAATGAGGGGTGGTCTAATATATTAATATCTAATATCCCTATTGCAGAATTCTGTCAAACAGCAAAAAAAAGAAAAAAAAACTCTGTTTTGAATGCAGTTTAGTTTTTTTCCAACTAACCGTCTTTGACACCTACACTTTAAGAGAACATAAGTACAATTTGCCTAATTTTTTAATCTTGCCTAAGCTTTTTTACTGCATAGATGATATTGGCTAAAGAGTTGATGTAACACTTTCAGTTTGTTGAAAGATATCTAATCAAATCAGTTTGTAATTGTGGTGTTACTTCACAGTGGTCATAATGAAATCCTTAGTGCAGTTTTCTCTTTTTAATTTATTGGGGTTGATCAGCTGTGATTGAGCTGTGTATAACGATTTCAGACAACAATTTCAGGTTCAAGAACATCTGTAGTATTCACAACTGCACATATGTTCATAATTGTCAAAATTTCACCACATGTAGGGTTCTCCCAGGCTGCCACACGTATCCAGGGATCACAAAGTACAAATAGATCCTGTTTAGATAGGATATAAAGATCTTAACTGATCCAGTTATAGCAATTCTTATTTGGAGATTTAACTTTTGAATATATCAGCATGAATGACATCCACATATTTGAATCAGAAGTCTTGGGACAAAGCTTTATCAAAAAAGTTATATAAGACGATATGTTTATGATAAAATCTTTCCCAGACATTGCTTCCTGTTTTGCTTCCTCAAGTTTGGCATGGCTTAATGATGCAATGTCAGAGATATTTTGTGCTAACATTTACATTGTAATCCACGTAGGAAATGGGGGGTGGGGGTAGACGCAACGGTGCAGGTTTCAACGAGCCTTTGCTATATTCTCAGCGTCCTCAAAGGTCATGAAATGTGACTTTATTTTGATATTTTCACAGGACATTATGACAAGATTGACAAAGTGTGGCATACCGGTTTTCACTGCATGTACAGTATTTTTACATGATGAAGTGAAATCTGAAATCCACTGATTTAACAGACTTCGTTTCTAGGTCTTGCAAATTATACTAATGGGTGTGCGCATGGGTGCAGTGTGATGGATTGGTGTCCTGTTCAGGTGGATTCCTGCCTCTCCCTCAGTGTTCTCAGAATAAGCTCTAGATCCACTGTGACCCTGACCGGGATAAAGCGGTTACTGAAGATGCTGCTTCTTCAATGAAAATATATGCACACAGGATGATGATGATGATGATGAGTTTTGACACTTGCCTTTTGTCATAGGGCCACATTAGAGACACTAATCAACCTAACATGCATGTCTTTGGATTGTGGGAGGAAACCGGAGTACCCGGAGTAAACCCACATGGACACGGGGAGGACATGCAGACTCCACACAGAAAGGACCCAGACTGCCCCACCCGGGGATCGAACCCGGACCTTCTTGCTGTGAGGCGACGGTGCTGCCCACCATGAGCCACCATGTCACCCCCCTTAAAATACAGTGCTGTGAGAAAATATTTGGCCATTCTCAATTTCCTCTATTTGTTGCATATTTGTTACACATGAATGGTTCAGATCATTTTAATATTAAACTAAGATAACCCAAGTAAACATAGAATGCTGTTCTTAAATGATAATTCATTTATTCAAATAATAATACTGTTCAGCCCTACCTGACTCTATGTGAAAAAGTAATTGCTCCCTTAGCTTTTAAATCAACCAGATTCAATTGACTGTTGGCTTTAGTTTCACTCACCACATCCAGGCATGATTACTGCCAGAACTGTTGAATCTAAACATCACTTAAATAGAACCTGTGTGGCAATGTGAAGCAGGCTAGAAGGTCTCAAAAAATTAGACAAATGAGCAAATGCAGAGGAAATTGGAAAGGGCCGAAGAGTTTTTCATAGCACTGTACATCAGTGACACTGATATCATAGTGTGGAATGTACATTTTGTATGAATTTAAACTTCAAATTTTCAACCACAAATATCATAACAATATGAAATATTTCAAAAGACAGTCACATCACAAGTCTACAGTCTTTTGTACTGAACATTTTAACATTTCAGACAATATTTAAAGTTACAGCTTATAACGTAAAGAAAAAGAAATACTGGAAACATATAAAAATGTATAAATCATATAAAAAAATATTTTAAAAATTGTTCTAATACAGCTATCAAATGTTAAGAAAATGACCTAATAATTTAAAAAGACATCAGCAAGACTATATAATAATAATAATAATAATAATAATAATAATAATAATAATTATTATTATTATTATTATTATTATTATTGGGCGGCACGGTGGCGCAGTGGATAGCGCTGTCACCTCACAGCAAGAAGGACCCGGGTTCGAATTCCCCGACCTGGGAAATTTCTGTGTGGAGTTTCCATGTTCTCCCCGTGTTCGCGTGGGTTTCCTCTGGGTACTCCGTTTTCCTCCCACAGTCCAAAAACATGCAGGTAGGTGCATTGGTGATGGGAAATTGGCCCTTAGTGTGTGAATGCGAGTGTGAATGTGTGTGTGTATGAGCCCTACGATGGATTAACGCCCTGTCTAGGGTTGATTCCTGCCCTTGCGCTCAGAGTTGCCGGCTGGGCACCGGCTGACCCCGTAACTGGGAATAAGCGGTACAGAAAATGACTGACTGACTGATTATTATTATTATTATTATAGCAATAATATGTGTAACAGCAATAATACTAACTATTTTATTATAAAGACAATGAAATATCACAGCCTCATATTAAACTTCAGAATTTCAACCACAAATATCATAACAATATGAAATATTTTAAGACAGTCACGTCACCAGTCTACAGTCATTTGTACTGAACATTTTAACATTTCAGACAATATTTAAAGTTACAACTTATAACCTACAGAAAAAGAAATACTAGAAACATGTAAAAAAAATGTATAAACCATATAAAAAAAATCAAAATAATTGTTCTAATACAGTTATCAAATGCTAAGGAAATGACCTAATTATTTAAAAAGACATCAGCAAGACTACATAATAATAATAATAATAATAATAATAATAATAATAATAATAATAATAATAATTATTATTATTATTATTATTATTAT
>JAOVVG010000030.1:4876183-4886750 GCA_028566375.1 Leptodoras nelsoni
GCGAGTGTGAATGTGTGTGTATGAGCCCTACGATGGATTGGCGCCCTGTCTAGGGTTGGTTCCTGCCCTTGCGCTCAGAGTTGCTGGCTGGGCACCGGCTCCCTATGACCCCGTAACTGGGAATAAGCGGTACAGATAATGACTGACTGACTAATCCTACTTTTTTCAAAGTATAGTCACATTTAATGTTGTGAAATGTATGCCAGATAAGTCCGTTCCTGTTATCACTTATGTTATAGAAGCTATAAATACGTGTTCCCTCACCAGCCTCTTTTTTCTTCTTTCTCTTGAAGATAATAATACAAAAGAAAAAACAGCTTCTCATGTTACTGAGAAACAAGAAAGCATAAAATCATCTTTCTTGAAAACCTAGCAGTTACAGCTTTTATTAAGACTGAATTCACTTTAAATCCACCACAACCAGTGTTGTTCTTTGTTGTTTTTAAAAGGATTTCTCTGAAGTCTGTTCATTGAACTCGATGCAATTCTTACATAAGAGCCATCAGTAGTTGCTGAAGCAAGACAGAACTGATTCAGCTGAGCCAGTCTGCTTTGCTGTTACTAATCTAATGGGTTTGTGATGAATATCTATGAATCAGAGCTACAATTGTGCAAAAGGTCTAAAAGCAACCTAGCACTGAGACAGATTAGTTATATACAGTAGTTAACAGTTTCTGTAATAAACTTACTAAAACCAAAAGCTTTAACTTGAATAAAAAATAGCAGTATCCAACACGAGAGCCTGGTTTTCTGGCTCAATTTATGTTCAATCCCATTAACAGTTTTCCAGGTGCCTGACTGATGAAATATTTTAGTTAGGCTAGCTAGAGCTAAACCAAAGAAGCAGTCTAGCCTGCCATTAGGAATGAAATACATTTTTTAGCACTAGGACTGAGCTGACTCACTCTGTTAGCATACACACTCTGTCTGTCTGATTAGTACATGTGAAAGAGTCTGAGGTGGGGAGGAAGGATTTCGACTTTGGTAAGATAGAGACACGTCAATAGAGTGTATCTGTGTGTGACTTTTAGTGAAGTCACCACTGTGCAGAAACCACTAGACTGACCATGTTGATGACCACCCACAGACCTTTCCCAGAACTTGCTGGCATAAACGTGAGGATGTCTTGTTTACTCGCCACTAACGTCGTCAAACAAAACTCTACTTATATCAAGGTGCTGAGATAATAGGACTTATTCATGTGTCTCATGATCATTCTGCAACTTTAAATATAACCATAAATGATTAAAAAGCACATTCTCATTGCAATTGCTGGTACATTGCTGTGGCATAAGAGGAAAAAAACTCTTTGGGAGCAACTTCATCATTATTTTTCCTATAACAGCACATCCATGTTTTATCCTTTACTCATTTTTTATTTCGTATCAGAAACTGGAATATACTGGTATATACACTGTGAGGTGAACAGCCAATCAGATATCAGTATCAGATGCAAGTAAGTTCCGTGGCTCAGACTCCTTTCGGTGTACACTGGATTACCAGTTTATTAGGAAAACCAATGTACTGTAGTAATTAATGAACTTGCAATTCAGTATATAAAGCCAGTCTCGTTTAACAGTAGCCATGGTACGGACTTTGCGTGCACACGTTTTTGTGTGTGAGTCACCATCCATTAGCTGAGAGAGACCAGGTATAGAATGGATGGCAGGCTCAGACAGTTCACATTGATCTTGGCTTTTGTTTCTGTCTGCTGCAACACTCCAAAATGAATACTTTATGGCTAATCTGAAGGGCACATTGCCCACCAGTGGCTTTAGTTACAGCTAAACAGTATAAAATAACCAAGACAGGGAAGCCTCTGGAAAAAATGGTGACGTGAAGTAAGAGTCCATTGGATTAAGTTGCAAAGACATGTGTGAAGTGTTAGCCGCAGTTTTGCATAGTTAAGGCTTATTCTGGCATGCCAAATTAACTTTGTCCGTTGATATGCTTAGGAAAATGCTAAACTTATGTGGAATTAATCATCCTGTCATAATAATGCGTAGGCAGTGAAGGGTCATTACAGACGCTGGTTATGAGAACGAAGTTGAGAGAGGTTATGTGTAGGTGTGAGCTGAAGCCAAAGAAAGAGGCTTGCCCAATCTGATAAATAGCCTTTAGTTACAGCTCACTCCTTCAGCATAATAGAAAACAATGTCGACTACTGAAACAGTGCCAAAGATTAGCTGTCCCTTGACACCTTCTTAAACAATAGCATTTTTTTTAAATAAACAAACTATGTACAGTACAGGCACAGCTTCTTGATAAGCACAGTATTGATTCGTATGGTGTCTAACACATCAGCAAGTATTTTATAAATCATATGCAACACCAAGCAGGGAGGAAGTGCAGCATTTTTTCTTTAGTGAAACTCAATTAAATGGACCATACAGTAAAGAGTACTGGGCAGCATTTGATAGGAGCAGATAGACTAATAGTCTTGTGGTTAACCTGTCTACAGCTGCACCTCATTTACTCTGGATAACAGGCAGTCGAAAGAAGCTGCAATTTAGGCCATCCCTGTCTGAACCTTTCCCGGTCTGTCTGAGTTTCCCTTTATCTGACTCTAGCTGTATCTGGATTCATTTTCTATTGCCTTATAGCGCACGACTATACCAATTCCGGGACTATAACCACATTCCCTGGGTAGTTCACAGTGTAGAATTGATACATACCACTTTTCTATGAAAACTACCATAATGTACCTGAAGGCTTAAGAGCAGTATAGTAAAATATATTGGTATCACTTACAACTGGGTTTTACAGCTCCAGGGTCTGGGCTTCATTCACAAGTTTGGGTTGCTGTCTGTGTGAGGTTCTTCCCATTTGGACATGTATTTGCTCCAGGTTCTCTAGTTTCCTCCCATGTCTCTGAAATACCTCAGTCGATGTACTGCACCCAGTGATTTCTGCCCAGAATAAACTCCAACTCCACTGAAACCATGACCAAGATATATTCATTTCTAGGACTGTAGTCAAGACTGGCTTTCTCAAATCCAAGACCAGGATAAGCCAAAATCAAGTCACTCTGAAATAATTATTATCTGATTTCATCCCTGTGTGCCTCTTTGTTCTATACACTAAATACTGAATGAGTGAGTAAGTGTAAGATTTTGTAGCGAGCCTCGGTTAATCTCTGTTTTCTGTTTCTCTCACATACTCTATCACTGACTCCTTCTGTCCTTCTTCCTGGCTTTTTTTTTTCCACATTTATATTTATTATTGTCTGACAAGTTTATCCAAATGTGACAGGATACAACTGGGCAGTAAAGGATTAAGTGTTTGCTTAAGGCCCTTCAGTGCTAGCATGGGGTGGTAGGGACTTGAACTCCAAGCAGTAGTCCGTAGCCTTTAACCACTGAGCCACCATTTTCCTTTTCTGTGCTTTTTCTATCCCTCTTTCCTCACCAATCCCTATACCTTGAAAGACAGGCAGTTTCTTTCTTTCAGAAGCCAACATTGAGCAGACCAGCATCTGTTTGTGTTTACCGTCCAACACGTACATGGAGGGAGTTTGGCTCTGTTGTGTACCCGCCTTCTTGCATGTCTGCCCGAGGTGCTGGGTTTTTACTTTGGCACACCCTAATCAGCAGCACAAGAGGCTTTTTGATTCCTGAAATCTGAGCAGCGCTAGGGAAATCTGGCAAGATACACAAGCAGCTTGCGATGTTATAAATCACCATTCGATAAAAAAAGTGGGGAGATTGAGGACTTTGAAGCATCAGTGCTATACAGTAGAGTTGTGCTGAAGTTGCAGAGAATTTTCTTTCATATGTTCTTATAATTGTCATTGGGTTTGTGGCTTCTGCGGACCTGTTCAACTCAACCGTGTATGGACTATACATAATCAATACACTTTTAGACAAGATTCCTCCAGGATTCATTGAATGGTTAAAGATTTCGGAAGGAATTATTCCTGGAACCTTTTCAGAAAAGGAAATCCCCCCTACAAACTTAAAAACTGTTAAGGGAATCCCATAAGGTGATAAATATAACCTTTTTTTAAAAGGTAATAGAGGTATTCAGCATGATCATGAAAACGATGGGTTCCCTTTAGGGTCTGGTTCTCTCAAGGTTTATTTTTTTCCCTCATGTAAGCATACGGATTTTATTTTCTTGCTGCTGTGGCCTCTGGCTTACTCATTAGGGATTTAGATCTAATTCTGGGATCCTGTAAAGCTGCTGTGGGACACTGTCTATTGTCACAAGTGCCAATAAAAATAAAAATAAATTGAATTAAAGATGTTACACTTACAGATAGACATCCAAATACGCTTCTGAGAATGAATAAAAAAATGGATTGATTCCTTTATGTTGTAGTAACATTACAGTATAATGCCTAATGTGCTGTATGCCATGCAGAGATTTTGCTCTTCAGCTTGGCACTTTACATTGTTTGTTAAGCTAGCATGAGATCTGGTGTGGTTTAAATGAACTCGACCAGTGTTCTGTGGCATGCTGTGGGACTAAATCTTTAAGGGAAGTAAGATAACTTGTATTGGGCCCACTAAAGATGACGCCATCTGCCAAGGGACATTGTGTGCTCATTCGTCTTGCGTAGCAAGACAGGCGAACTATTTCATTCATATGGCTCCCTTCCAGGAAAGCCTCCATAATAACTAGAAGCACTTCAGTCTGCAGGAGCACTTTTACTAGCAGTAAGTCCCCAAGAAATTGCCCAATTTATGGCTTTACTTCTGTATTTTGAAAAGGGAGAGACGTTATAGAAGAAGAAGACAAAAACAGAGAGAGCGAAGGACTGAAGTCAAGAAGATATAATATAGAAAGTGTAGATCATATGAGATAAAGAGTGAGAACGTATGTGAGGCATGAAGATAAAAGACAAACTGGAGGGGAGATCTAAAAAGCATGTTTATTTCTGGCCCTGGCAGTCTGGCTTTAAGCACTAACGTTCACTGCTGGCAAAACTCCTAGAAAGAGAAAGCTTTAATAAAAGAGTGCTGGTCTTGGTGGCTGCCACATCATAGCCTCCTCCTGCCTCAGACTGATGTCCTCCTCACTGTCTGCCCACTAAACCCCAGTCTAACATCTAACCTTACTCTTTGAATGCAAATCAAAACAGACCTGAAATTTAATGTCTGAATAATACATCTGGTATCCAAATGTAGACTATAATTGTGAGTCATTTACACCCTGCTGGGATGTGTTGCTAAGCATCATGATACCTTAACAGGTCATGCATTTGGACATTGGCTTTAAGTTGAATAGAAGTTTACTCTATTCAGAATATAAAAATAATCTTCATCTTTCACGTTATGCTTTTGGAACTTCTTGCACATGCGAAACTCTTTCACACGCTAAACTCATTCACTCTGCTTTCCAAATCCGTTTGCGCACAGCTGTCTGAGCAAGCAAATGAAAATGGAAACCCAATACAATGGCCTTTTTTCAATTTCAGGGACGACAATGGAATGAAGTTTATGTTAACGGTACATAATTAGCCAAATATATTATATGTGTGCCAATGGAAAAATCAGGAAAAGGGTTTCCCCGTTTATTCTGAATTAATATTTCATTTTTCCCCTCTTGCTTTGACGCAGCAAAGCTTTATAAGAAGTACTGCATTGGTTTTCACCCCCTGAGTCAAAATGTCTCAGCTGTGATCTCGCTGATAAAAATAGCAAATGAGATTCTAATGAGCCTTTTGTCCTAGAGTGCTCGTCTCAGAACGCCTGCTGTGACAGCACCAGGCAGAGAACACTTTCATAAAACCCTTTAATGAGGATAACAAATGACCAAAGATTTCAAAATGACTGAAGCAAGATGCCCTTCTCCATCGCAAGCTTGGCTGCTCATTATCATGGAAGTGGAGTTCATGGCTGCTTTTACTGAGCCCTTCAGACACTGTTTGTCATGTGCTGTGGGATTCCACAAGGGAATGATGTAAAGGTCTCGCTCCTATTTAGTGCAGGCTCACCACACACACACTTTTCTCTGCTCTTCTCATTAGAGTTACATCAGATTCTCTCACGGCCCAGCTGGGTCAGAGACATACAGGATATGATGTAAGCCTCCGGCTCTTTTAACTACATGGTTATGATCATGAGAAGGTGGTTAAAAGAAAAATCTCAGCTACATGGTGCCACTGAAATATTTTTCAACCATACTCTTGTGTTTTATAAACCATTCCCAAAATCCAATCTGATGATTTTCCACATTTTGTAGTGTTACAACCTGGAACTGAAATGGACTTAAGTGTTTACTAAAAGTTAGTCACAGGGTAAGGATGGAGTGAGTCAGAGAAGCAACCATGAGGCCAAGGGTAGTGCTCAATATGATGCTACCACCACCATGCTTCAATGTAGGTTGCTGTTTTACATTTTACATTTACATTTATGGCATTTTGGCAGACGCCCTTATCCAGAGTGACTTACACTTAGCTCATTTACACAGCTGAGCAGGTAAGGGATAAGGGCCTTGCTCAGGGGCCCAGCAATGCAGTGGCTGTGGTGGGATTTGAACTCATGATCTTCTGGTCAGTAGTCCAGCACCTTAACCACTGAGCTACACCACCCAGACATAGCACATGTTCTGACAGACAGAGCACTTTGTGGGATGGTGTAACTCACTGGTTAAGACATTGGATTACTGACCAGAAGGTCATGTGGTCAAATCCTACCACAGCGAATCTGCCACTGCTGGGCCCCTGAGCAAGGCCCCCAACCCTCAACTGCTCAGCTGGGTAAATGGATAAAGGTCTGGATAAAGGTGTCAGCCAAATGCTTTAAATATGCCAAGGCCAAAGGTTCACCTTTGTTCTCTTTAGACTAGAGAACCTTTTTCCCTCAAGTTTGCGAAATCTTCAAAATACTTTTAAGTAAAATTTGAACAGGATTTCATATGTCTGTTATAACAATAATGCCTTTCGTCTCTCCACTTAATGTCTAGGAAATTGTTATCTTGTGAATAGCTTCTTGAATCTGAGACGTGGTAGCCTTCAGTTCCAGAGTTATGTCCTTCTTACACCTTTAATGGACAGACTCTTGTAGGCAAGGATGCAATTTTCCTTATTCTTTAAAAAAAAATTCCTAATAGGTTTAATGGTGTTCTGTAAGCTGTTCAAAGTTTGGTATGGTTTGGTAACAAACCCGGACTGGTACTTTTTTCCAGATCTTCGTCCCAGATTTGCTTTGAGAACTTTGTAACAAAGTTCTGTTACACACAGGTTGACTCCATTCAATTAATTATGCAACGTTTGATGCCAAATGGTTGCACCTGAACTAATTCAAGGATTCACACTAATAAATAAAGTGACAACATTAAAATGTTTTAAAATAATTTTGATTTAGATCCACTTGAGTATTATGGGCTGTTTATTCAGTATTATGGACTGTTCTATATTCAGGACATATATTCCTAATTGAATTGATTGAAGAATAAAACTGGGGTCAATATTTACACAAGGTTCTGTATCCCCCTGTATTTTAATATGATCTGTCCTATATGTGGCACATTGTTTATATCTAATTCAATTTGACAGCTAAATTGTATTATTTAAAAAAATCAGAAAGCAATGCAATTTGAATTTTGTGTAAAGTGTATAAAAGTTATAATTGTTTCTACTTTCAGATGGTCATCACATATGGGAGATGGAAGCCAAAGTTGAAAAGGACTCCATTAAATCTGTAAGTCATTCATGTTTGATCATTTCTCTCTCTCTCTCCCTCTCTCACTCTTTCTCTGTTTCTCTCTCTCCCGCACATAGACAGACATTAAGCTATTACATATCTGATCTGTAATTAAAGATGTCATGACTGATGATTAGAGATAAAAGCTGTTTGCAAGAACTGACAAGCCTAGGCCTTGCCCCATACAAATATGTACCATGTGTACACTATCAGCCGAAGGTTTGTACACCATTGCTAAAAATGGCTTTCTTCATTTTTAGTATCCTCCTAAATATTTGCTAATCTAGTATACCCACCCTTTTTCCTGGTAATGTATGATTAGCTGTGTACCAATTCAACTTCTGAGTGTAGTAATGGCTATACATCCTGAACTGTTTAATACATGCACATATCTAACAGGCATATACACTTCAGTTCAAATGTATACACATATACACATCCTGCCTTCTCAGTGACTGACTAACTCATTCTTCTAGAGCTTAGTGGTCACAGTTTGGACTTCAGGAATAGTTGCTGTCTATGTGTGAGGCAGTACACCTGCTCCCCATAAACACAGACATTCACACACACACACACACACACACACATACACACAATAAAAGTATGTCTGTCTGCAGGCCCTTAAGCATAGACTGTTGGAACAGGCCCATTTTAAACATAGGCAATACCTAGCCAGTGGCGTCCAAAGCAACATGGAATTTGCTCGACTTGAATGACTCAAATGAACTATTAGCCTTTTGTCTCAGTCTGGGAATGTGAGTGAATGGATCTCCGTATGATGCACCGGTCTTCTAATTTTTTTAGCATGTTTAAAGCAGAGACAAACACTTCCTAAGACTTATATTGAAAGAACTCTCTAATTGTGTTTTATGGGGTGGAATACTCCATATCCAAAACAGCACAAGTCTCTTATACTGCAAATTGCTTTTACAGGGTTGTGCACTGACCCGTTTTAAGCTTTTTTTTTTTTTTTTTTGTACAAATTATATAAGCCACAGAGTGTTTTGCATTAGGCTTAACAGTAATGCAAAATGTCAGCGCATTCATCTATTTTCGTATGTAGTCATTGTAAATCATATTAAGCTGTCCTCTTGTTTTCTGAGATAAAACAGCATTTTCATTTACTGGCACAGTAAATTTGAATAATGGTGTCATTGAACTGGGTTTGGTTTTTTTTTTTATTTGGTCTACCTTGTGCTGGTACATAAATTTATGAAGCTTCCACACCCGTTTCCAATGCTCACTCACTGAATAAGGACCATCTGCTAGAATGATGTATTAATGTGTAAAAATTTTGTGTAAAACTTCTTCATCTTCTTCTTTTACTTCTTTTTTTTTTTTTTACAAAGCTCACTTTGATTTCTGCCCTTCCCTCAGATTTGATATTTTTTCAATATGAACCATTTTGTAACTTACCCAAAACCACATGCTTGCTTGTGTCTCATAAGTTGCCCTATGCAGCATGCCAAACCTTTGCTCAGCTCCTTGAAAGGTTGAAGGGATTTCACTTAGTTGCCTCATTCAGTTTCATCTGGAGATAATTCTGTACTTATCCTTCAGAGAAAGACGCACGAGGCTGATGAACACATTATTTAAAAGCAGAATGGGACACTTGAGATAAGTACTGCAATAAAATTTGAGTGCTCAATTTGGACTCCATTGGTAGATATAAATTTGACTACTGATTCTAATTATTAAAATAGGCCACCGAAAAGAATAGAGTTAAGACAAAGCTTTAGGTACGAAGCTGGGTATGAATTTCATTCTAGCAGTATGAGCTTCATCTGGCTTTCTTTGGCAGCCATGCTGATGTGCTAATATAAATAGTGGCAGTAAGCTCACCTGCACATGCCTCCGAAGCCTGTAAGAAGACTGATGACTTCCTCTCTGGCTACTGTTCAGCACCTCCATCAGTCTGCTCCCAGCCACATGGGGTTCATCTCAGGGTAGGGAAGGATGGTGGGGGGGGGGTCTTTAACAGCAGGACTAGTGGCAAGACAGTGCAGTGGTCAAAAGTTCAGCAGCATCTGGAGACAAAAAGCCGTTCTAGGTTGTCTTGTGTTCTTGGAAGAACCCTCTTCTCGAGGGTGTAAGGTATGAAAATATCTGCTAACATAGTCTGCTACATAGTCTCTATCATCCTCATCTACCCCATTTTCCTGAGCCACAGCCACAGGGTGCCTGTGGTTTTTGGACACCAGTGATGGTGTGAATTTGAATTGTGGACACAATGCAGTCAGTGTTCACTGGTGGCCACTAAGCCATGTTTATATTTGTAGAAGCTGCATGTTTTCACACTGCAAATTCCTTACAGTGAAGGGAGCGCAAAATTTCTTCTGGTTGGACATTTCACATTTCCTTACATATGTTCTTTTAATATTGTTTTTTTTTGTTGCAACAGACAGCTTTGCTTGTGGAGATTCCAACTTACCGAAACCAAAGAATATCCAGCCCTGTTCTGGTGAACTTCTACATATGCAATGGCAAACGGAAGAGGAGCCAATACCAACGATTCACCTACCTACCATGTAATGGTAAAACATTACCTCTTCTGTGTATAGACTTGTCTCAGTATAACCTTAAACTAGCAAATAAGGTTAGAAATGGTGTTTTGTAGAGTTTGTTAGATATTTTCTTCAGACTCAAATGAAAATTGATGAAATCCAAGCACATAAGCCTCACTTGTTCAAATTTGTTGGTGATTCCATTGATGTTTGGTGTGACATTTTGTGTAACACTGATATCACATTTACAAATATGTATGTACATATACAAATATAAAATATACATATATTTGTACAGATACAAATATATGTATGTGTATATACAAATATAAAAGAACATTAATAAATGTTAATAAAAAAAGTTCATAGAGAGTAAACATTATTTATGCTTATCCCAGTGTGTGTGTATGTATA
>JAOVVG010000030.1:4936899-4957960 GCA_028566375.1 Leptodoras nelsoni
TCCTGCCCTTGCGCTCAGAGTTGCCGGCTGGGCACCGGCTCCCCCGTGACCCCGTAACTGGGAATAAGCAGTACAGAAAATGACTGACTGACTGACTTTCACTTTTACACAAGAAACGTGGTGAGCCTACTAATGGTATTCCTGTAATTTCAGAAGAATGTTCATATCTTACTCATGCACCTGTGAAGTCTAACAAATGTAAACCTTGAGTGATTGGCTTCAAGTCATATAAATCACATTACTGAGTTACTGCACTTTCATATAGGCCTATGGATTATTACGTCAAGTTGAAATAGTTTACATTTTAGTTGTACACACACATTTTAATGAAACCTTTGTGGAAATAGTTGGAAATAGTAGGAAAAAGTTGTTTCATGTTAATGGCGTTGACTAAAAAAATACTAAGGGATTACCAAAAAAGAAAAAGAAAAAGAAAGAAACCGATGACTCTATAAATTATGGTAAATAATGCTTCCGGATGATGCCTTCCCTTCTCCATTTCTAACATGTCATTGAAGCAGGTGTGAGAGATTTTTAGCTGAAAGTTTCCAAGACACTTCATGTTGAATAAAAGAAGACAAAAACAAACAAAAGCTAATCAGTAGTCTAGTGTCCATGATCACCTAGGTACAGAGTGCATGTACAGGGGTTAGACAATGAAACTGAAACACCTGTCATTTTAGTGTGGGAGGTTTCATGGCTAAATTGGACCAATCTTCATGAAAGGAGGCATTTTGGTACTTAATCTTCATTTTTACTCTCATGTATTGCATTAATCATATGTAGCTAGGTTATTTTGTTCTTATGATTCACTGTCCTTGTGTCTGTGTGTGTACGTGCAGACAGAAGAACTGGTTTGTGCCAGTCTAGTCTAGTTTAGGTCTTGCGCTTTGACCTTGTGTCGTGCTCCCAGACATAGCATTCCACATTACAACCTTCGCCTGATATGTGCGTCAACATCTGTCTTGCAAGATTGTGCTGTGTGAGGGGACCTATCCCCTCTCACTGTGTGTGTATAAATACTCCCTGTCATTATCCGTATTTTGAGATCCTTTGAATAAACCTGCATAAGCTTACGCTGTGTTTGGTGTGCTCATTGAATCTCCCAGCGCTGAATCACCAGAGGGACGAGCTGATTTGACAAGAACACGCGAGGTTGTAGATAATCAACCTAACACTTCATTAATTGCACATTGCACCAGTAAGAGCAAAGTGTGAAGGTTCAATTAGCAGCATACGAGCACAGTACCCTCAACTGCTCAGTTGTGTACATGAGATTAAATGTAAGTCACTCTAGATAAGAGTGTCTGCCTATGTAATGTAATGTAAATGTAACATGATAAAACTATCTAGCACTACCTCAAAAAGTGTGCAAAAAATAAGATGCACATTAAAGTAAAGGATAATTTTAGTCTGTATATGTTTGAATGTAAATATATTCATAGATCACCAACAGTAAATGAAACTGTGCTTAAATACAGTTGATATTTGTATAGTTTATTTACAGTAGAATACAATTCCATCCTATAAATACAATCTTCTTAAACATGCCCCATAACTTGGCTTGCTTAATTCCACTAAATCCTTACATCACTTCAAAATGCATCCCTCACAACGGGCTTGGTTAAATTCAGTACTTTATGCTGATTTGTTTGATCAATGTTAACAAAAGAAAACCATGCAAAGCAAAACTATAATGTAGCAAAATACAGCTGATATTAATGTGGTGTGGTTACAGTGATCTGTTCTTGTACAGAGCAGAGATAACATTCATAATGGCAAATGCAATCACTGGACAGAAAGAAAAGCAAAACAGCAAAAATATACATATTGAAAAGTGTTCTGTGAATCTCCATGGTGACAGAGTACAGCGATGTCGTACGGATAAATTCAGTTTTAATATTTTCTAGATTGTGCCATACATCACAATACAGAATTTGCAGAGTCGCAGAGGTCAAGCTTCTTTTGGAAAAAAAAATCCTGTATAACTTAGAACTCAGTCTAATTCTTTTGTTTTTTTATGAGCAACTAGTCCATTGTTCCAGTGAATATTTTACAACTTAGCAAATGGAAATACAAAGATAATTTACCAGGTTCAAGCACTCTTAACAAATTTAGTGTTAAAACATAGATTAGGGTCTATAAATTTTGAGGTATTAAAAAAACATAATACACAGAGGCTAATAATAATAATAATAATAATAATAATAATAACAATAATAATAAAATTATTATTTTTATTATTATTACTACTACTACTACTACTACAACAAATAAAGGTAGCAGAACATGTATGCTGGTCAGTCAAGCTAGCATCTTTTCATGGTTCTTTCGATTGGAGCAATAATCCAATGAACTGCTGCAGCGGGCAGTGGAAGACGCTACAAGAACGAGACAAATAAACCTAATGTATTCACCAAGTGAAATGATTTTATACTTTAAGAGGTACTTTGCTAAATACACTGTAATACATATATATAATCCATGTTAAATCCATGTAAAATTGACCGTATCAAAAAATAATGTATTTCTGAGCTTACTATACCACAACATTTTGGTTTAAAACAAACCCTTGAACTTCCTAATGCAATTTCTGAACATGCATAACTTAAGTTGCTTCAGTATCAGCCATTGCACAAAAAAAAAGCAATTTAAGTAAAAAAATAAGTAAAGCTGTTATAAATTCAGCTGGTATGTTAATGGCAATGAATCTTATACTTACATTATAATATATGCAGACATCTGGTGAGGTCAGGGCATAACTGGATTTCTCTTTGAATTGGGAGATGTGAAAGTAACAGGAAGACTTTGTATGGATAACTGCATCTTCTGAACTTTAATGTTTCAGTGCTGTCTTCTACAATTTGTTATTTCTGAACTCTGCTGCTCTTAGAACTTGTTGTGGGATCAGTGACAGGAAAGCCATTATGTTTTGAAGGACTACCGATGACACAGTTGTTGCTCCATTCCATATATGAACTTGGGTGAAAAGAACCTCTTGAAATATTAATGCTGTTCTGCAAGTGTTTGCTTTTTTGTTTTTGTTTTCCTGTGTGCTCTTTTAATGAAATTCTTCTTATTCTGCTCTGTAGATGGTTACCAGCTCTTATGTTTAACAAAATACATGTTATATACTATTCCATGAGACTTATTTTTACATACAAAAGAAGTGTTAAATTTAATTTTGACAATATGCCATTCACTGGACTCAATAAAAAGGAAATGTACAAGAGCAGAGACACTAACACTGATGAATATCATATCCATTGGATCAATTCCACTGGATTTCTAGTTCGTCCAAGATAAAACAGAAAACAAACATTCAACATTGATATTATGGAATAATTATAAAACATATTAAAAATAAAACAAAAATCTACCATGAAAAGAAAGCCAGCAGGATATAGCAAAAGTTCCCCAGTCCCATAGTAACCACATGCAGAGCAGAATGAATGTTACTGTAAATGAATTAAGCAATTAAAGAGCACTGTGGTTGCAATAGTGGCAACAATCTATTGTCCTCAGAGCAACAGTTTCTGCTGAGTGTTAATGCTGTTAGAGCCTGCTTTAGTTTGTCCATATTCAACGCACCATGCACCTCTGAAGTGTATCGTCGTCCATAGCTTGGAGAGCCATAGGATGATGTGGGGAAATTCATGGAAAAACCAGATCCTGTAGCATCAAAGCTCCCTCGTCTAGAGCCAGACCTTGAACCAGTTCTGGAGCCAGACCTGGAACCTGAGGCAGATCCAGATCCACTGACATTGTAAGGGCTATATAGACCCTTAGTAGACTGAGATGATGCCTCCAGTAAACGTAAACCAGAGCCCTCCTCAATCATGCTTCTTTCCATGGCATCTTTATAAGATATCTTCAGCTTCGTTTTAGGACAAGTGAGGTATTTGGAGTACCCACTGACATCTCGCAGTTTCTGAGCAGTGCGTGCATCAAGGGTACCCTTCTTTACGGCCTCATCCAGTGATACTCTGCCGGTAACATCAGGTTCAATTAGTCCTCCTGTCAGATACTGGACTTCAAGAAAACGCTGGCCAGCTTCATAATACAGCCAACCCTTCTTTAAGGCCTGAGCTGCTGACATTTTAGTTTTAGTTCTTGGATCTTCAAACCCTTGGAAAGCCTTTTGAGCCAAGTTGATACGATCTACCATTATCTTGTCTACAAGCCCTTTGTTCACTGCATCAGCAACAGTGAACTTCTCTCCAGTATTTGGGTCAATGATACCACCTGTGCAAGCTTGTGCCTCAAGCAGTCTTTGACCAGTAATGTTATCAACTAGATTTCTATGCATGGCCTCTGTGACTGATACCTTCTCTAGAGTATCTGTATCTAGGATGCCCGCAACTGGACCTGTTTCCTCTGTTGGGTCAGTCCATGTTGTTGCTGGGGTCTTGATAGATGGTACTGGGCTCATGGGATATGATGAGGTGGACCCAAAGGAAGATGAACGTGATCTAAAGCCACTCATATTCCCAGATAACATGTCTGCAAATTCAGTGATGGAAAGGGTGCCTGCACGATACTGGTCCAAAGCAGACTGGTCTATGAGTCCCTTGGTAATGGCATCATCAATGTCATACTGACGTCCAGACCTTCTGTCAATAATCATAGACTTCACTCCATCTGCTGACGAAGTGGTAATTTCTTCCCATTCACATTCTTGTTCTGCAAGCTCCATGTATGTCTGATGATCAATGAGACCTTTGCGGTATGCCTCGTAAACAGACATTTCCTTTCCTGTTTCTGGGTCTACAATCACCACTCTGCGTTTTCTTACTGATGACTTAGAAGATGTCTTTCTTTCACGCTTCTTCTCTTTCAGCATTAAGAGAGCAAGTCCAGTTTCAGAGTCTGTCATGCACCGTTCCATCAGCTGAAGGTAAGTCAGGTTCTCCTCTGTGTTTGGATCAAAGAAACCTTTAGTATCATCAGAAGGGTCAGTAAGAATACTGTTCATCTCCTCATCAAAAAGGCCACGCTTATATGCCATTTCCACTGGAAGGCGGTGACTTTCCTCAGGATCAATTATTCCACCTGTTGCAATTTGAGCCTCCAAAAGACGAATACCATGATCTTTAAGGATCAGACCTTTCTTCATGGCCTGAAATAGGGAAATTATCTTACCAGAGTATGGGTCATTGTATCCAGTCACAGCTCGTTCAGCAGAGAGAAGCTTGTCCTTAAACTCTGGGCCAACTACTCCCATTTTTACAGCCTCATTGACTGTCAGTTTTAGATTTTTGATTGGATCAATCACATATCCAGTCGCCGCTTGAGCCTCTAACAGTTCAAAGGCTGTGCCTGGTCTGATCATGTTCTTCTTCATGGCCTGGTAGATTGACAGTCGCTCTTTAGTAGCCTCTACATACACACCTGCAATACAACTTGTACCCTCAAGGTATTTCTTCAAGTCTTTGCTGATATCTTCCACTGAAATTACACCTTCTGTGAGCTCTGTGTAGGTCTTTTGATCGATAATTCCAGAGCATAATAATTCATCCAAGGTGATTTGCTTTCGAAGACCCTTTACTAGCAGTTTCTTGTCTGCAAGAGAAAGCAAATGCATGCCACTTTCCTTGTCAACTTTGCATCTCTTGAGTAGATTTGTATAGGATGTTTCTTCATCTGTGCCTGGATCAGTAAACCCTTTGACATCTCCACTAGATAGCCTCTCGCATGTTTCTTTGTTGATATATCCTCGTTGCATTGCAACATCATTTGGAAGGTGGAAATTGTACTCATGATCCATTAGGCCACCAGTTGCAAGCTGAGCTTCTAGGATCTTTAATGCGTAGTCCTCAGGAACCAAACCTTTTTTCAAAGCTTGGTAAAGTGAAATGGTTTTCCCACTGTATGGGTCTTTGTACCCTGTGACTGCCCTCTCTGCAGACAAAAGTTTGTCGTGGAGTTCTGGGCCAACAAGACCCTTGCGGACAGCCTCATCAACTGTTAGCAACTCATATTTTACTGGGTCAGTGATAAACCCTGTAGCTGCTTGTGCCTCTAACAAATCAGTGGCAACATCAGGCTTGATTATGCCTCTTTTCATGGCCTGGTAAATACTAATCTTAGCAGAGTTGTTGGAGAGGACACCAGCAATGCTGCCTGTACCAAAGAGGTACTTCTTAACAGCTGGCATTTCCATGACCTCTCGAATGGTTTTCTTGCCTTGTTTCAACAGATTGTACGTTTCGAGGTCAATTATACGAGAGCTATATAGCTCTTCAATTGTAACTCTGCGTCGAATTACATCACATAGCATGGTCTGTTCAGTTTTAATTACTTCCCTATGCTCAATGATTTCAATGATAATGACAATCATTCTCTCTTTTGTGATTTTTCCTGATCGGTACTGTTCAATAAGTCTTTGTTTGTCCTCTTGAGGAAGCATGTCTGATGCCAAGACATCCCACAAAGTCACCTGTTTTCCTGCAAAGCTTTTGTGAGGGATAGCTATTTCAGTGCTAGCCAAGTCTGTTTGTGCTTGTTCTTCAGTGTAAACATATGACTTCTCCACTTCTTTTGGTGCTTCAGCCTTGGAAATTGGTAAGAGGAAAAATCCAAAGTCAGGATCTTTTGTGCACCTTTTTATAAGTTGTTTGTAAGTGACACTTTCATCTTTGTTGGGATCAGTGAAAGCCTTGATATCATCTGAAGGGTCTTTGAAAGACTTGGCCATTTGATTGCTTAGGTAACCTTGCTGAATGGCTACATCAGTGGGGACACGGTGACTATTCACTGGATCAATTATTCCTCCAGTGGCCTCTTGAACTTCAAGAAGAGGTATGGCATACTCCCGAAGAACAAGCTCTTTTTGCATGGCCTGGAAAAGGGAAATCTTGTGACCAGAGTATGGATCTTTATAACCAGTTACAGCTTTCTCTGCAGCTAGGAGCTTTTCATAAAGCTCAGGGCCAACAATGCCAGCTTTTACAGCATCGTCCACTGTGAACCTCATGTTCCTGACTGGATCAAAAATAAACCCACTTGCTGCTTGTGCTTCCAACAGAGAAAGGCCTGTATTTGGTGTTAGTAATTTCTGTTTCATTGCCTGATAAATGCTGAGCTTCTCTTTAGATTTTTCATCGACTACTCCAGCAATGCTCTCTGATCCTTGCAAGTACCTCTTGACTGATTCAATTTCACTAACCTCTTTTGGCTTCTTTTGGCCTTGTTGCAGCTGATCATAGGTAGCTTTGTCAATGATTTTGGATTCAAACAGGGATGTGGCACTAACCGGCTCTCTGAGACCAGTGAAAGTATCCTGCTTCTTTTTTATCTCGTTTTCATCAACCATTGTGATCACAATGCTAATGACCTTTTCAATTGTTATTTTTCCTGATCTATACTGACGTATTAACTCAATCCTTTGTTCTTCTGTTATATATTCAGAGTGAATAATCTCCCAAATGGTGACTTTTCTTCCTTTAAATGGTCCACTGTGTAGCTCCATTGTTGCCTTGTTTAAGACTTCTTTGGACTGAACATTGAAGGTTAGTTCTGATTCTTTGGACTCAGCAGCTTTTTCTGATAGTGGAAGTAATGGGAGTCCTGTCTCTTTGTCCGTAATGCAACTTTTCTGCAACTGTGCATAAGAAACATTCTCCTTTGTGTTTGGGTCAATGAACACTTTACAATCATCAGATAAGCTGCTTAAGCACTTGTTCATTTCCTCACTGAAATACCCACGCTTAAAAGCAATATCCTGAGGAATCCGGTAACTTTTCACTGGGTCAATGATTCCTCCTGTTCCAATTTGTGCCTCCAGTAGCCTTGTACCCTGATCTTTGCTGATGAGATCTTTTTGCATTGCCTCAAACACAGATGCCGCCTTTCCTGTATATGGATCCTTGTACCCACTCACAGCCCTTTCTGCTGACCGTAATTTCTCATGAAACTCGGGGCCAACAATGCCAGATTTCACAGCTTCATCAACTGTGAGCTTTTGGTTTTTTACTGGATCAATTATGAAACCTGTTCCAGCTTGGGCTTCTAGGAGATGGAGTGCAGGTTCTGCTTCAAGCATGTTCTTTTTCATGGCTTCATAGATTGGTACTTTCTCCTTAGTTGACTCAACAAACACTCCAGCAATACTGCTTGTACCCTTTAATGCTTTTTTGACAGAATCCATCTGAGACACCTTTTCAATAGTAGTTTTGCCATTATGCAACTCGTTATATAAATCCTTGTTAATGATCTTAGAATCCAGGAGCTCAGATGCAGGGACAGTTGATCTTAAACCATCAAAGGCTAATTCCTTCTTTTTGTCTTTATCTTCTACAACAGTGATTACAATCTTTATGATTTTCTCTACAGTAATTTTCCCTGATTTATACTGACGAATGAGATCTTTCCTTTGATCTTCGCTAAAGTACTCAGAATTTATGACTTCCCAGATGGTCACAGTCTTCCCCTTAAATCTCCCAAATGGCACCGATATATTTGTTTTACTGAATGCTTCTTTAGTCTGTTCATCTGTGTATGTCTTTTCAGCAGGTAATTCTGACTGTGTAACAGGTAGAAATGGAAGCCCTGTTTCTGTATCTGTTTTACATCTTTCCAGCAGTTGGTGATAAGTGAGACTTTCTTGGGTGTTGGGATCACTAAAACCTTTTCTATCTTCAGAAGGTTTGGACAAGACTTTGTTAAGTTCTTCATCCAATTGACCTTGTTTACATGCTGTTTGGACTGACACACGATGACTGTTTACTGGGTCTATTATACCACCAGTGGCAATTTGAACATCCAGAAGTTTAGTGGCTTGCTCCTCTGTGACCAGACCTTTCTTCATGGCTTCAAATAATGAGATCTTATTTCCAGTGAAAGGATCTGTGAAACCAGTTGCAGCCCTTTCTGCAGACAGCAATGCAGTGTGCAGTTCAGGTCCAATGATGGACTCCTTTACTGCTTCATTGACAGAGAGCCTTCTGTTCTTAGTGGGATCAATAATACATCCAGATGCAGCCTGAGCTTCAAGAAGCATCACAGCTGTGTTTGGTGAAATTTTCTTCTCCTTCAAAGCTTCATAGATTCCCATTTTCTCCTTGGGTTCTACTATTACACCAGCAATGCAATCCTTACCTTTCAGGCACATCTTGACTTTTTCTAGCTTAATAAGGTCTTGCACAGTTGTTTTGCCTTTTTTAAGTTTATCAAATTCTTTTTTGTTTAGTACACCAATTTCATTAAGTCTGCTTGCAGGCACTTTTCCCCGAATTCCATCAAATGCTAGTGGCGACTCTTCATTTGCCTTTACTCCATCAACTTCGGTAGAACCATTAAAGACCTTCCTTGTTGTTTCCTGCACTGTTGCTGTAACTAATTCATTTTCAGGCATGCTGTCAGTTTGGATCTCAATTTCTTTGGTTTGGGATGTTGTGGGTTTCTGTGCTTCTTGTAGCCTTTGAAGCTTTTCCCGTAATTTCTTGTTTTCCTCACCCATGAGTTTTTCCTGTTCTTGCTTTATCTTCTCTAGCTTCTCCATCTCTTTTTGCTTATTGAGCATCTCATCTTCTGCATCTTTCTGCTTCTTGACTGCCGTTTCCAGCATACCCTGAAGTTTCTTTCTCTCCTCTTCCGTCTGCTTTCTCTGACTTTCCTGTTCATCTTTAAGGGCTTTGGCTTTCTTCACTTCATCCTCAAGATGTTTCTCCAGCTTCATTTTCTCTGCCTCTATGGATTTCTCCTTTTTCATCAGGATTTCTTTCTCTGTAAGGAATGTCTGCTGAAGTGCTGTCTTTTCTTGTTCTATTTGCTCCTGCTGAGCATTGGCCATCTATAATGAAAGAAAACACACATTATTAGGTAAATTTAAACATTACCATATAGCATCAGGTGTTAAAATATATAGTACACTATAATACAAGAAAAATAAAAATGCAATGCTTTGCAGGGAACTGTGCCATTAATAAAATTCATGTTATCAGTCATTAGTAATAGAATGTGGAATAAAACGTGAGCATCTTAATATTAAGTGTTACTTAAACTGATTAAATTATATTCAAGGAATTTAGGAAATTGTTAGGAAAGTGTTATGACAATACCTCTTTTGCTTTATTTTGTAAATCAGTTGCATCTTTTTTCAGTTTCTTCTTTTCTTTTTCAAGCTCAGCAATTGCATTCCGCAGATTATCTGCCTCTTTTGTGCTCGCCAATCTCTCCATTTCCAATTTCTCAACAACAGTGAATTTTTCTGAAGTTTGTTTTTCAGTCTCAGACAAACGGGCTTTGATGTCTTCTGCCTCTTTCTTGAATTTGTTAGCTTCTTCCTCTGCTTTCAACTGTGCATTGCTTAGTTCGACTACCCTCAGTTTTAGTGTCTCAGCCTCAGCGGTTACTTCTTGTTGTTTCTTGCGTTCCGCCTCTAAGGATTTCTGGAAGTCCACGGTATCTTGCTCTAAACGCTGTTGCATCTTCTTTTTGGCCTCTAGCAGTTTCCGGGCCTCTTCCTGAGCCATGTCTTTTTGTTTCTGGAGATCCTCAGCCTCAGCCTTCAGCTTGGTTGCTTCCTGAGTGGCTAACATCTTCTCCTTGAGCATCTTGTCAGCCAATTCCCTCTGTTGAGCAAGGTCAGACTCTGCAACTTGTCTTAGTCTTGAAGCTTCTTGTGCATCAGAAGCGAGCCGTGCAGCCTCTTCGGCCAGCTTTTGCATTTTATCGGCCTCTTCCTCAAGCAATTTCTTTGTGTTTTCCTTATCTTTTTCCATAAGTTGCTGATTTTCTGCCTCAATTTTTATCTTTAATTTGAGTAATTCCTCCACCTGAATTTTGATTTTAACAAGTTCATCTTCCACCTGTGCTTTCTGCTTGATAGCATCACCGACCTCATCTTTAAGTCTTTTACGTTCATCGTCCAAGAGAGATTTCTGTTTATCTGTATCATCCAGTTGCAGCTTTACTTTCTCTAACTCTTCCTCAACCTGAGATTTCTGCTTTAATGTTGTCTCGGCAAGTTGTTTATGCTTGGCCATCTCTGCCTCAGCTTGCTCTTTCTGTTTTAAGGCATCTTTTTCTGCTTTAGCACGTTTGGAAGCTTCTTTTTCAGCATCCTTTTTCAGTTTTTCAGCATCTTTCTGAGCTTTGGCTTGTTTAGCTG
The DNA here is from genome assembly GCA_028566375.1 of Leptodoras nelsoni. Taxonomy (NCBI): domain Eukaryota; kingdom Metazoa; phylum Chordata; class Actinopteri; order Siluriformes; family Doradidae; genus Leptodoras; species Leptodoras nelsoni. The sequence goes on from JAOVVG010000030.1 coordinate 4,948,013, forward strand.
CCTCTGCTTCAGCAGCTTGCTTTTGGAGCTGTGCCTCATCTGCTTTTTGCCGAAAAAGAGCAGCCTCATTTTCAGCACTTTCTTTGGCCTTTGCTGCCTCCTCTGCTAATTTCTTTGCTTTCTCATACTCTTCCTTTAGCTCGCTTTGAGCAAGGCTGTCCTCCTTCTGTTGGCTAAGGATATTCTGAGCATTCTGCTCTGCAGCTGTACACCTTTGTGCAGCCTCTTTAGCTAAAATGACCTGTTTTTCAACTTCCTTGTCTGCATTATCCTTCTGCTGTTTGACCTCTTCGGCTTTCTTTTTAAGACGATCAGCTTCTTGTTGAGCAGCCAGGCACTGTCTCGCTGCCTCTTCTTCGGCAGCGGAAATCTTTTTTACTTTCTCTTCTGCCTCTTTCCTCTTTTTCTCCTCCTCTAGTACACGATTCCTAAATTTCTCTGCCTCCTCTTCGGCTTTGACTTTACTTTTCTGAGTCTCATCCGCGGTGCTTTTTAGTTTCTTCAGCTCAAGTTCAAGGTCTTTCTTTTCTGTTGATGCCTTTTCAAAGTTGAGTTTCAAAATATAAATCTCCTCTTCAACCACTTTCTTTTGTTTTACGATTTCTTCAACAATTTCTTTCTGTCTGACTAATTCAGTATCAGAGGATGTCTTTAACTGGCTGATCTTTTCTTCAATATCTTGCTTATGTTGAGCTGCTTTGTCCTCTAGCACTTTTCTTTGATAAGCTTCATCCTCAGCTTTTCTTTTCAGACGTTCATTTTCGGCCTCCTTCTCTTTTAAAGCGATCGCAGCCTCAGTTTTCACACGAGTTGCTTCATCGATGGCAGCCAGTTTTTCTTTGAGAATGTTTGCAGCCTCGGCTCTCTGTTGGGCTGCTTCATCTTCTGCAAGCTGCCTTTGTTTCTTCGCTTCCTCAGCAACTGATCGGAGTTTAGTGGCCTCCTCAGCAAGTTCCCTCATTTTGCCTGCCTCAGACTCAAGGAGCTGCTTGCTCTTTTCAGTGCTTGACATGGACTCTTGTTCAGCTTTGGCTCTAAGTTGGATGAGAATTTCCACCTCCTTTCTCAGATTGGAAAGCTCATCCTCTAGTTGCTGTCTCTGTTTTACAGCTGTGTTCACTTCATTTTTCAGTCGTTGCAGTTCATCATCCAGTAGAGCCCTTTGTTGCTCAGCATGATCGAAATCCGATTTCAAGCGAATAAGTTCCTGTTCTGCTGAGAGCTTTTGTTGAGCAGCTTCTTCAGCTTCTTTTCTTTGTTTTTCAAGCTCCTTTTCTGCAACCTCCTTCTGCTTAAGAGCAACCTCCTCAGCTTTTGCTCTCCTCTTTGCCTCTTGCTTTGCTTCCTCTTTCTGTTTCTCAGCCTCCGCTTGTGCAGCACTCTTCTTATGGGCTTCTTCCTCAGCCTGGAGCCTTAGACGGAGCGCTTCGTTGGCTTTCTGTCTCCATAATTCCAATTCCTTCTCAGCTTGTTCTCTTGCTTTATCAGCTTCAGCTTGTTGCCTTTTTAATCGCTCTGCCTCCTCTTGCAGCTGGATAACAGCACCTTGCTCTTGTTTCAGTGACTCCTCCAATTTTGTTGTTTTTTCAGCAAAGGAAAGATGCTTACTCTGCAGCTGTGTGGCGGCACTTTTCTGTGCCACCTCTTCTACCATTTGGATCTGCCGCTCCTTTTCCAGTTCCGCCTGCTTCAAGCGCCTCTCTGCCTCCTCTGCTTGCTGCTTGAACTTTTCAAGATCCTCCATGGCCTTTTGTTTCTGCTTTGCAGCTTCCTTCTCTGCATCAGATCTTTGTTTTAGCTCTTCCTCTGCCTTCCGTTTTTTCTGCATCTCTTCACTCAGTTGTTTCCTTAGCTTTTCTGCATCTTCCTGGGAAACCTTTCTAAGTCTGTCAGCCTCTGAGGCTTTATCCTTGAGCTGCTTAAGTTCAGCTTCAGCTGTCGATTTCTGCTTTGCGGTTGTCTCCAGCTGAAGTCGGATTATCCGGATCTCCTCCTCAATTACGGTTCGGCTTTTCAGGACCTCTTCTACCTGTTGGCTTTTAGCCTTAATTTCCTGATCTGACAGGTTTCTGAGTTCGTGCAGTTCCTGCTGGATGTTTTGTTTCTGTTGTTCAGCATCAACTGCAACGACTTGTCTTTTGCTGACCTCCTCTTGCATTTTTAGCTTCAGGTCTTCAGCCTCTTTCTCTGCTTTGGCAATGGCTTTTGCATGAGATTCCGCTAACTGTCTTTGTTTTTCTAACTCGGCCTGCATTTCGGCTATCTTTTTCCTCTCTTCTTCTTTAAGTTTTTCTGCAGCTTTCTGTTATTCAAAGAAGCAAAAGTAATGGAAATATAAGACAAGGGTTATGTAAGGTTACAAATTATATCTGTGTTATATCTGACTACAAGTAGAAGAAACTTGTAAGTCCAAAATTGTCAATAAATGAAACTATTTACTATTTAATAGGTGGGGTGTTATTTGGTTAAGACAGCTTAAATCACTTTTATGGCACAAATAATGAGACACAATCACTTCACAGCACAATAAAACAACTGTAATACTGAATGAAATCATGCTATTGAGATGTTACTCCTGGGAATGACTTGGAAAATAAGCACAAAATGTAAGTTCCTTTGTAGAACTCTGAATAGGTGATAGCCTATGTAATGTGTAATGTGTAAATGTGAAGAGAGAAGGTTTTACATAATAATTTGAGTCTCAAGCTTGTGATTAAACATAAATTAAATTTCAGTTTGACAGTAAGAAAGAAAGCCAAGCATGACTAGGCATAGCAAAAGTGCAAAACGTATGCTAAAAACTGAAATGTTTTGTCAATTTGATTTTGTTCATATTTATGCCATTATCAAGCTCAGTCTAGTGATGCAGCAAAGAACACATGAAAATATAGGACTACTGCAGAACACGTAAAAAAATGCATCTGATGAATGTCAAAGTGGTACATGACTCTGACTTAGCTGTAATTTTTCTCGTTCTTTGAGAAGAGAATATAACAGTCATGTAAAGTCATGTATCATAGTGAGAGACTAATGTGCTGGCAAAATTCAAATAGGATGACAATGTGCAAAATTTACCTCATTAGTGCCCAAACATGATAAACATTCATCATGATAAAGCACTGGCAAGCCATAAAGAAGCAAACAAGCAGAAATGCAAGTTAGAAAGGAAAAAAGGAGTAAAGAACAAAACTGTGCTTCTCATAACAGAAAATATTTAGAGAAAATGTGACATTCAACCTGAAGCATTCTATAACTAAAAAAAAAAATAAAAGAGCACAAGCAAAGAGGAACAAAAGTGTTATTTCAGTTTTCTCAAGAAATGAATTCCAAAGAAAAAAGAGGTATCCCACCATCCAGTGTTTAATGGTGTCTGCTGGTTTAAAACGTGCACGCGGTATTTGACGGATGGTATTTTGGGTTTGCTTCAGGCTGAGGGCTATCAAATAGTTTTTTCAGCTTTCTTTTTGTGTCATAGATACAGAAAATGCATCCCTACACATTTGAAGACAGATAATGAGAGACAGAAAGTGCCACGGAAATGGGAAGTGCTGCACCACTAGTGTTTATCATTACTCATATCCAAGGTGAGCACCTATTCCACTATCTTACAGAGGCCATGTGGAATTAGTGTCTAACTCAGAAAATCCAGAGATTAAAAAAGTCTTGAAAACCTAAAATCGATTCTAGTTGAAATTGTGTCTCAAAGTTTACATAACACAGAACCATTCAAGAGTTTTAAAACATTTTTGTCTTATCCAGTCAACAGTGCGTAAGTATTCACCCCCTTGAACTGCTTCCTGAACTGGGATTAAATGTCACAAATCTACACAAGATAGCCCATAATACTGCACACACACACACACACACATACACTATATGGCCAAAAGTTTGTGGACATCTGACCATCACAACCATATTTGGTTCTTTCCCCAAACTGTTGCCACAAAGTTCAAGCACACAATTGTACAGAATGTCTTTGTATGCTGTAGCATTACAATTTCCCTTCATTGGAACTTAGAGGATGCCCATGTCTTAGAATGACAGTACTCCCATGCACAAAGTGAGCTCCATGAAGACATGGTTTGCCATGATTGGAGTGGAAGAACTCGAGTGTCCTCAACAGAGCCCTGACCTCAACCCACTGAACACCTTTTGGATGAACTGGAACTCTGACTGCATCCCAGGCCTCCTTGCCTGAAATCAGCACCTGGCCTCACTAATGCTCTTGTGGCTGAATGAACACAAATCCCCATAGTCATGCTCTAAAGTCTAGTGAAAAGCCTTCCCAGAAGAATGGAGCTTATTATAACAGCAAAGTGGGAATAAATCTGGAATACAGTATACGAAAAAGCACACACTGCTGTGATGATCAGGTGTCTGGAAACCTTTGTCCATATAGTGAAAATGCAAGGGGTTGAATACTTACACAAGACACTATGTATGTTCCTTTGTGTTTTGAAATGGACTCTTACCTCTTCATCCTCTAGGCGTCGTTGGGTATCTAGGATAAACTTAATATACTGGCTCGCCAGAGTCAGCAGCTCAATGTAGCGTGTTCTGAGAGTGACATACTGGAAGATAATTCACAACACATTTAAAATACAGTTTTAACTTCTAAAGATGAAGCAAGCAAACTGGAGTAGAACACTGCTGTAAAAAAATACCTCTTGGATAATGCTGTCTGATGCAGACTCCACCTTGACTTTTTTCAGGGGTGAGGCAATGGGCTCCCCCAGTGCTTTATATGTTACCAGCTGAAGTTCATAATCCTGGAAAGGAACATTTTTAAATAGGCTTCTAAAATCTTGATATCTGTGCAAAAAAGGATCAGGAATGATTTCATCCTTACCTTTACTGTATCAATGTAGGCCTTAGCATATTTCTGACATTCATCCATTTTTTCTTTGTTGTTTTCAATTTCTTCAAGGAGTTTCTGTTTATAGTAGTTGTTCAGAATGCGAAGACCAACAGTTAATAAAACAATGCTTAATGAATTACATCAAGGATCAAGTGGAAGTCAGAAATTATGAGTTACCATAACAACATGCAATAAATGAAGTTAGTCAGGATACTGAGAAACCGCAGAGCTGAAAACATTTGTCTGACTGTTACAAAGAACTAATGAATTTTGTTTTGTGTCAATAACAATTTACACATAAAACATTAAGTATTCTTAATACATGTGCTAGTACTGTTAGTACTGAACCAATAACGTATTAGAACGAGCACACTGGCATAAACCTTGCAGCCGAAACTACTATCAGAGCTGCGGTTACAGAAAATTAAACAACAATCCCTTATTCAACAGTGCTGTTTTATAAATGTAATTACCCAGAGCAAGGCAAACTACCTGCTTATGCACTCTGCACTGAAGATCATTAACACAGACTCATTTTACATACCTTCTCCTGGGTCAGTTGTTCTTTAAGAGCTTTGCTGTCGGTTATTGGAATGGCCTCAATCTTTTCTTGCCGTTGCTTGGCATCTGCAATCCACTGAATGAGCCAGTCATAGCTGTGTTTATAGTTCTGCATCTGCCTACCCAGTAGGTCCAGTTCCCGCTGACGCAGCTTGAACTGGACAAACACAGCCTGCCAGCGCTCTTTTAGGCTTGCTACCAACTGCACATAGTGATCTAGTTCAGGATCCTGCTCACTGCGTACCCGAGACATTCGCTCATTTACTGCAATGGCGTCTTGGAGCTCAGCCTCCAGACGGTCAAACACCGGCTTTTCAGACTCTGCGTCTGAGCACAGTTTCTAAAGTTGACAGAAAGAAAGCATTTTATTATTTTCCAAATGAGGCATGTAATTTCTGTCACCTTGTGAGTTTACTGTATATGCAGTTAATATCATTTCTATCAGCAGTCACATAGTACTATTGCACCTTTAGTTGTGTTTGATTTGACGCCAGATCTTTTTCATTCGCAGGCACTTTTTGGACATCACGAAGCTGGTTTTCATACTTTCTGAGAATATCTTCAGCCCCTTGTGTGCTGCGTATTACCAAATCAATGGTCTTTAGCCTGAAATAAATGAAAAAGGTTAGCACGACTAAGTCTAAGTCATAAAGCTGGGTGAGAACTCCTGGGTTTTTTTAACTTAAAAAATGATTTAATGACTAACTTGTCCAGATAGACAGAGGAGAGACTGTGAACATGCTCCATCTTCTTTAGGGTGATGTCTAGCTCGGAGCGTAGGACAGGTGCTGAGGTGGAATCTTGAGAGGAAGCCAGTGCTGCCTCACTCTGTTTAACCACTGCATCTAAATCTTTCTTTATGCCTTCCAACTCAGTCTGCACTTTCTGTGCAGAGAGAACAAAGAACACAAGGTTAATGTGCAGTATATGAAACCATGCATTTGTATTAAAGTTTACTTAAAGGTGGCTTGATTGAGATAGGGAATAGTTTAGTAGTGCTTATAATGGTTTCACTTGTAGGTACAGTTATCAGATGTTATTAGAACACTACGGCTAACCAAAAATGTCTTTATTTGATGCAACTTTGACCTCTAGAGGGAAATATGTGTCCTGTGGTCTCATGTTTTTACTTGCATTAAGATTTTTTATCATTTTTTTAATGATATTTCTTTTTATGATATATTACGATATTTTCTTTTCATTCATTTACTGACACAATATTAAGGTTGTCTAAAGAAACAATGGTAGAACCAAGTGCGCAATAACACCAAGTGCACAATAATATCTCTTGCATTGCTTTTTGTACATTTTAAAAAAGGACAAAAGGACTAATAGGACTAATAATTATAGGAAAATTATAACATACCTAGCTTTAATTGTTATGTATTCAATGTTACAGTTGTAGATCAGTTACAGTTGTAGATCAACCCCCAACCTTCTATTCAGTAGCCCAACACCTTAACCATTGAGCCACCCCTGCCCTGCCCCTGAACTGAAATCAGTTGCTCCATGTGCACCCAACTTTTTGGATTTTTTATTTAAAATCAGTTTACTAAAATGGAGAAAACTACACTGCAAAGCTCCTGCACTACATCGAACCATTACATTTACTATGCAAGAAACTCACAAATAACTGGTAATGTTTTAGATATCTTTAGGGAGACTGACTGTTATTACCACCCGTCCTTAACTAATCTGATCTTTGCAGAAAGAAAGCCTAGATTAAAAAATGTATAACATTTATTTTTCATTTTAATGAAATAGGTTTACTGGTTAAGCCGAGTTATCTCAATCTATGTTATAGGCAGAAAACCACCACTTCAGCCAAAACCCATCTTTATTTTGACACAGAGATATTTTATGTGTTTTCTTAAAGAGCTACACATTTAAAAAATTTAAAAAAGCATAATTGCATACCTTATGTTCAGTGGTCCTCTGGGCACAGGCTTTCAGGGGCTCTTTGTCCACAGGCTGTCTGAGGCGACAGACCAAGCGCGACTCACAACCCTCAAGTCTCAGCCTTAGGTCCTTTATTTGAGTGATGTAGCTCTTACACACAGATTCATCCTGCTCTCCTGCACAGGTAAGATAATTCATGTTTCACTGATGTGTTAACCCAGAGAAACCTGACCCAGATTGTCAAAAAAAAGCATAGCAGATAACACTAAAGTACAGTGAGTGCAGTTAAAATTTATAGCCTACAGGCAGAATAGCAACAAACTGGCAATTCATTCAACATCAATAAGAAAGAATGATTTCAATACTAGTTAGTCTGTTCAAAACTGGACTCGTTTGCATTTCTACAATTTCACTTAGGAATCGTAAGCGTCATGCGAAACATAAACGGAAACACACTGTTTATCGGATGAAAGCATGTAGCAAGAAGCCATGCTGCATGATAAAGAACAGTGAAAATGCACAAGCACACAATGGAACGAATGACTAATATGTGGATGTGAATTAAAAAAAAAGAAAAAACCAGAACATGATGCCAGGGTTGACTATATATGCAGTTAGTCAAATTTTAAATCCAATCTGAAATCTTTACCAGTAACTTTGTCTTTGGAAGTGGAGAGAGGTTCTGAAATATGAAATGCACAGTTACAGTCTGATGTATGAATTATGTGCTATAATGAGGGAGAGGAAATTGGGGGTGGTTACATTTTTCACTTTCCACAAGAAAGTGGGAAAAATGAATTCCCTGCCTATAGCACAGTGACGATGTAGTGATACATCTTACAGAAATACAATGTTGCAAAGAATATTCTTGAAAAAAACTGGTATACCGCTCTATATACCATGTTGGTTTATTCCTAAGATATAACAACAATATTACAATCGGGTTCCTTCAATTTATTTAACATATTAGTTTAAATAGCAAACCAAGACCTTCAGCATTAATACACAATAAGATTAATACACCTGCATTTACCAACCTTCATACTATTTTTAGAAAAAAAAGGAAATGAATGTATGTATTAACCTGCTGCATAACATTGTGTATGGTTAATCAATATGGACTACAAGAAATGACTTAAGTATAAATAAATAAATGCACATATAAGTAGTATAATAAGTATATAAATAAATAAATAAATGAATACATACATTTTTTAAAAAGTACACATGAAAGTAAATGTCTTGAATTTTTCTCCATTTCCATACAACAATGTCTATTTCAACATGTATTTATTTATTTTGAACATTTATTTATTTCTGTATTTGCACATTTCTACATGTATTTATTTCTGTATTTCCCATATTCTAATTGGGACCTAAACTCATTCTAAAGCAGGCCTGGTTAAAGCAATAGGATCGTTTCAGCTTTATTACTACTACCTTGGCCTACAGTGGATGCTTTCTGCTACGTTGCCTCAGTTTGTAACAAGAAAGCAACAAGAAAGTCAAGTAGTTTGTTTGAGTCATGTGTAGTTGTTAGGAATCCGTTGCTGGTTCAAAAAGATGACCAATCCTGCTTTAGAGTGTGTTTAGGACCGCCCACCCAATTAGCATTTGGACGCAGAAATACATAAATACATAAACGTAGAAATGTGAAAATAAATAAATAAACAAACATAAAAATACCTAAATACATAAATATGTGTAAATAAATCAACAAACATAGAAATACAGAAACAAATAAATGTAGATATAAAGAAATAAATGTAGAAATACTTAAATAGACCAAATAGACATTGTTGTATGGAAATGTAGAAATAAATTCAAGACATTTATTTTCATAAGCCCATTTTCATGACTAAAATGTATTTATTAATTTATTTATTTATATCCTAAACTACTCACTTATGCATTTATTTATTTATATTTAAGTCATTTGTCATCCTCTATATATCAGTGTTACGTTAAATATTTGTTAATGTTAATGAATTCAGTGAATAATCTTAGTTGAGTTAATGTTAGCTAGTTATGTTATGTGGAATGGAGCACAGAATGGCCCCAGTAGCCCCTGATCTTTTCTCTCACCTTGTTCTACGGATCGCAGCAGGTTATCGTAGTGCTGTGTAGCTTTGTTATAAGCACTCTCAGCCTGTATGCGCTCGTCTGCACCAAAGAACTCCGAGTCCTGACTGTCGCGCATGAAGTTCTGATAGTGCTGCTCCAAGTTTTTCAGAGTCAGACGGTATTCCTCCACCTTCAGAGTCTTAAACTAAAGTAATGGACAATAAAAAATATCAGGATTGCACAGATACATGAAAGACAAGATATTAAGGATATGTAAATGCAGCCACAATTCTGTTTCACATATAAATATTTTTCCAGATGATAGTATTTGCACCATGACATTTACATCTTCTATGCTCCTGAATGCCTCAGTTAACAAATGGCCACCACAGGTACCTTGTGGTATACCTACTAAAAGATATAATCTTTTAAACTAAACCTGCACCAAAAAGTAATCTGCCATGTTAAGGTCCAGTACAGGCCAAAGGCTTGGACACACCTTCTCATTCAATGCGTTTTCTTTATTTTCATGACTATTTACATTGTAGATTCTCACTGAAGGCATC
>JAOVVG010000030.1:5185536-5198379 GCA_028566375.1 Leptodoras nelsoni
GGCCACCAGGCTGGTCCAATTTAGCCATGAAACCTCCCACACTAAAATGACAGGTGTTTCAGTTTTATTGTCTAACCTCTGTATGTGTAAAATGGGCATCCCATTACCACAAATTCACACTGACTAAACGACACAGAGAGTCACTGTCTCATTTAACTTGTTTACCGATTTGCAAGTGTGAAAATAACTTATCAATGTGAAGTCTTCCTTCTTTATTTTATGACATACTTTACAAACCAGTGTCCTGACCTACTATGATGGATTATATTTCATCAAGTCTTGTTATATAATCCTTCATAGCTATGTGAGACTCTGTGATGTGAGAAATCTTTCTAGGAGGTTTATTAGAAATAAGACCCACAATATAAAGTCCACAAAGGTATTCCAAAACGAAAAGGCAGATCCAAAGAGTAAACAGGTGAACTGGCTGAGGTCAGGAACAAAGGGCAATATCCTAAATGGGAGAAGAGAGTATAGAGTAAATCAGAATACAAACAATGATTCAGTGTCTCCAGTTTACAGTGAGGATTCTCCAGTACAGCAGAGATCCAGATTTCTCAGGTGTTTGGAAGGGTTTGATGAGAGCTGAATTCAGAGCAGCACAGCCTTTATCTGAGATATCACACTCACACAACCTGCAGAGAGACAATAACACACTCTTCACTCTCTCAGTTCTCAATTCAGGACACACAGATCCTGAGTTCAGCAGCTCAGCAGGAACTTCTCATCACTGTATGTGAGCTTGCATGATACCAAAATATTGGCAAGGCTTCACATTGTGTGACTTTGAACATACAGTAAGCTTTATACAGTATATGACCCAGAAATGTGTCTGTGACCAGTAAGTAGAAGTTTCTAGAATTCAGGGGACGTGCCCTCTGGTGGTGCCATGGTGAAGTGTCCTGGACAGGTGTGACCATGGGTTACAAGCTTTTTACACAGAAAATAAGGAAGTAATGAGGTAATGAGCAATAGGTGATTGTAATTACTAAACAAGAGAGTGTGATGAGGAGGTTTGGTTTTTGGCAGGAAATTCTGGTAGCTAGGATTATTCCAAAAAGGATTAAGCTTTAATCAGTTAATATTGCTCTTAAGGTATTGAATATAAATTCACCCACTCAGCTGCTCTGGATGGAGCGAAGGCTTGAGATGACACTTCACACAACCTTTAGGGCTTCTGCGGTGTGTTTAGTGTAAATTCAGAGCTGTCCTTTATTTGTCATGTTTGGGTACAGTTTGGGTATGAACATGTACAAGCTCCAATATCACACCGCTTTTTTTTAATGAAACCTCTTTGTAAACTAAATTAGTAAACACACTTCTGATCTTGTTGTTCAGGTGTATTTGGTGCTCTTGACCTCTACGGAATGCCACACAGAGTTTATCGTACTAAACTGGCCAGCACTGCCATGGCAGGCTCCACCACTCTATCACTTCAGCAGCCTGTAGACTGGCAGGTGAGGACATTTCAACATACAAAAAAAAATAAAGAAATAATGATAAATAAGTGCATCTTATTTAATTTAATCTTATTTAATTTATGATTTCTGTGATCATTTTCCCAACACATACACTGGAAAAATTTTCTTTATCTTGGAATTCAAAATGAATTATTTTCCAACAACAGCATATCCCAGAGTGTTTTATTCCTTTTATACAACAGCAATCTGGCAATGATTTCAAATATAGTAATTAAATAAATAAGTGCCTCTTTACAGAAAACCTCACCATATCAGTGATTATATATCTTACAGCACATTTTGTTTAATCCATTTATTATTTGTCTCAGAGTATGTGAAAGAATCTTTACAGTTACAATGTATTAGAATGAGTGTGTTATAAATATAAACCTGTGATTTTAATTGCAGCCAGAACAGCTGCTGTTATAGAAAATGAAAACCTTCTGACCAATCAGAACAGAGAATTCAACAATACTGTGAAGAATATTTACATCCTATTTGATAAAAAGATGAAAACCATGGAGTTGATGTATATTGTGTTTTTGGCAATATTAACATAAAATACTGCACCATGTCTGGGATGATATGTATGAAACCAGCTTGTGCTGCATAACTAAAACAAAAAAAACAATTTTGTTTAATATAAATGTCTACTAAAGTGTTTCAGAATTGCTGTATTTGTTACTCACCTTTTTAACCAGGCAGGGGATGAAATCGTCCTGTCCACCACCAGTTATGATCCATGGCAGACGGAGACTCTCACTATATCAGCAGTCTCCAGTGATGGCTTTACATTGACTGTTGTTCAGCCACTCACTTACACACACATTGGTTAGTCCAGTAAAACATCTATCTATAATACCTTTCCAGAAAAAACAATGTCTACAATAATACATTCAAAGCCACCTAATTATTTATGCAACAAATGCAGCGGAGAACTACACAGCACCAGGAACCTCCAAGAGCTACAGGCTGGCTGGTGATGTGGGTCTGCTGAGCAGGAACATTAAGATCATCGGGGGAGATTACCCAGACCTTTACAGCGAGTCATTTGGAGCCAGAGTGTTGGTGGGATCCTTCTACGCTGGAGGAATCAACTACCGAGGTAGCTAGAGCCTCCGATAAACGAAATTCTTAACACGAGAAAGCAAGAGCACCATAATTTTTTTTGTTTATTCGACTGATCTCGGAAAACATACAAAAGCATTTCTGTAGACATAAATTGACATAAATTATAGGATCTTTTTTTCTGTGACTGTGTGATTCTTATAGGAAAGGCCCAGATTAGGGATGTGGAGTTTTACCACACTGGTCAGGAGGGATGGACAGACAGCACTGATCCTCGCTACTCTGTGGCTTTCCTCAACCTGGGAGTGGTGAGAACCACAGGACTCCTTATTACCTTATTCTAACATGCTTTCTGTAGTATTCTTCTTTTCATGGGTCACATTTAAAGAAATGTAATATAGAGCTAGAATGTGGAGATACAGTTGTGAGAAACATAGGTGAACCCTTTGGAGTTAGAAAAAAAAATCTCATCATTGATATGGTTTCTGTAAATAGAAGTTTTAAGATTTATGGGAGCAGTCTCCAGTGTCAGTCTTCTGAAAAAGTATGTTTTCAGATTTTTCAGCCACTGGAGAGTCTTCAGGGCAGAGGCAGTATAAATTTACCGCCACCATATCATTGATTATTTTCTTAAAACAGCATGCCATGTTGTTGTATGTTGTTGTTATTGTTATTTCATGCATATTATATTTTCATAGGTGAGTCAGAATGACTCTTACATTAAAGGATGTGCATTTCACCATGGCTTTTCTCCTGCTATTGGCATCTTTGGAACAGATGGACTGAGTGTTGATGACAATGTCATTCATCACACAGTTGGAGAAGGTATCGCACCAAATGTCTTTCAGCATTCTTGGAAAGATCTTGGTAGTGTTTCATGTGTATTGTAACAAAGCTCGCTAAGATTAGTCATGCCAAATGGAAAAGAAAGGAAATTTGAGTGTTCATGTTACATTTCTATATCAATCTCTTTCTCAGAACCTCAGTTGAAGTATCCAAAGGTCAAGCTTGCATGTTAACTTTCAAACTGCAGACTTATTCTTAGAAGAGTCATGCCATACAGACAAAAGAGTTTTCCCCAAGACCAGTCTGACCTGGGCTTCTGTAAAACTAAATGAGCCTTTAAGTACACTGTACAATGTAATTAAAATATCTTCGTTCTCTTTATAGGAATCAGGGTGTGGGGCAATAACATCACGCTCCGCAGGAATCTGGTTACACTAACACTCTGGCCAGGATCATACAATGGAAGAAAAGAGACTACGAATATCAACTGGCCAGCAGCTATTGAGGTGTGTTACCAATTGACACACAGATCATCTCCAGAACATCCTTCTTAAATGAAAATAGATGCTCTCCAACAAGCAATTAGCATTCTTTTTCTTTTTTAAGGCTAACATGGGCAGTAATGTAGTTCTTCAAGGGAACACTGTTGCTGGTTATGAAAGAGTGGGATTTCGAATCAATGGAGAACCATGTCCAGGTAAACGTAGATAATTCTCATAATAGCTGTATACTTGAGTCCTAAGTAGTTTATATGCACTCCAAAAAACATATATACATAGCTTTCTCTGCTGGCAGATCATTTTGCGTATTCCAAGCATTTCTTTTGAGAAGAACTGTAAAAAACAAAATACAACAAGCCAATACAATAAGGCCATTTAAAGCTTGGAATAAGTAAATATGTCAGGAAATGTGCACTTGCATTCCTTGTACTGTATCATAATCACATAATGAGAAATACATTAGACTATTTCCTTCTATTCAAAATATCTTCACTTACTATGATATCATTGCAGTGTAAAACATTGCATGTAATCTCTGATAAATGTGAAAATAAGCTCACTGGGCAAAAACATTAGTCATCTGTGACTGAAACATACCTAACAGTGTGTAATACCAGTAATATCAGTAATAATATCAGTCTTTAGCCACTCTTGCCGCAAAGAATTGTGCAGTTCGGCCAGGTAGTCCTACAAATTTTCAAGAGGATTCACATCTGTCTAGATGTTTGAATGCTTCTGAATGTTCATCATGCCAATCAGTCACATTTGCAGCCCTGTGAACACAAGAATTGTCATCTTGGAATACAGAGATAGGCATGTTATGTAATGTAACCAGTTTCCATTTCCACATAATTAAAACACCCCCAGAACATCACATAGCCTCCTCCAGTTTGAACCACACCTTGCACGCAGTCCTCATTGAAGGCTTTCTGAGGTCTATGATGAACACAAGGCATAGCATCATTCACATACAGGCAGAAACAAGATTCTCCTGACCAGATAACATATTTCCAGTCTTGAACAGTCCAATTTTTGTGAACAATGCAGTATTCAGTTCCCTGTGGCATGTGTTCCCTAGAACACCCAAGGTGACTAATTTTTTGTCTGGGAAGCTTACTTAGCTTACACAAAGTGTTACAAAATTGAATATCCCACCTCACACATACAGTTATGTAAACTGCTAGTCAGCTGAATGAAGTGATAATGTTTTGATTTGGTATGTCAATAGGATCTTTGAATCCAGTGGTGCAGTGGCAGCAAAACGAGGCTCACGGTGGTCTGTTTGGAGTTTATATGAATAAAGATGGGCTCACTGACTGTTCTCAAATCCAGGGATTTACCATTTGGAAAAGTTTTGATTATGGCATTTACATCCAGGTATAATAAATGACACTGTAAGCTTCAACCTCTTCCAATTTCTGCTTCATGATAATGTTCTATAATAGGTTCAATACAACCACTACAATATATGTAGAGTGCAGTAGATATACTACACACTGAGCCCCTACAATGTTATCTCTATATTAAAATCATTTATGGTCAGGTAACGCGAGGTAATGAGATAATTCCTTATTATTAATAAGGCATGGTCATTGTGTTGTGCCCACAAACTGGAATATGTATATTTGTGCTTGTACATTAACCACCAGACACTTACATTTACATTTATGGCATTTAGCAGATGCTCTTATCCAGAGCGACTTACAAGAGTGCTTAGTCATGAATCCACACTTTGGGGAAAATAATCTTCTTTTTAGAGATCTTTTTTTTTCTAAACATTTTTGTTTTGTATAAGCTTGTTCACTCAAACAATATATTTTTATGTAAATAGTGGACAATACACAAAAAATATATGTAGCAATTCTACAGTTTACAATAACTGGATAAAATGGATGATGTATTAATGGTGAAATCTTTACACTTTGTTATATAATATGAAATCAGTTATAATCCTGTCTGTAATCACGGTGACAATTGTGTAAGGAAAAAAAAGTTTTTTTAAAAGAAGCTACAGTGTGTTTCAGTAGTATTTCAATATGATTAAAAGTATTAAAGAAAAATAGTAGAGACCATTATTACTATAATTAATAATTTTCTAGTTATTGTCATATACTGTCATATAACTGAAATATATTTTGTATTCTCATGTAAAATGCCACATTTTATCCTAGCAAAAATACAGTATATTACATACATGATAGAAAAGTGTGCATATAAGCCTTTTTATAGTGTCTACATTTACATTTATGGCATTTTGGCAGACACCCTTATCCAGAGTGACTTACATTTACCTTGTTTATACAACTGAGCAGTTGAGGGTTAAGGGCCTTGCTCAGGGGCCCAACAGGAGCAGCTTGGTGGTCCTGGGACTTGAACCCCCAACCTTCTATTCAGTAACCCAACACCTTAACCATTGAGCCACCCCTTTTTATAGTGTCTACATCTTAACCAAAGCAGAAAAGTGTTTTTTTTCCCCCCAAGAGTGTGTGGTTCTCATAAAACCCTGTGTATAATAGCACACATAGCACATATAATACAGTAAGTAACAATACAGTGATCACAACATATTAAGCTGTGACCATGACCTAATAGGTTCACTACAATTTAATGATATCACTCTTATGCTTTACTAAGGCATGGGCATGTATTAGGGTCCAGTTCTATTATCTAATTTTTTATTAAGCTTATTAGTTCTAGTTTGCATTCTCCAACTCTCTTGTCTGCTCTTCTTAAGGTGTACATGAGCATCGTGGTTTCTAATGTGACCCTTGTTGATAATGGTATGGGCATCATACCATTAATCTACGAGCCCCCGTCAGTTACTCATGAATACTCAAATAAAACTGTCCTGGTCCAGGTAAGAAGCTGAACATTTATTGGCATATTTAATATCATGTTAAAATGGATTTCCAATCTATGCCATTACATTTGTAGATGTATCTAATAAACATGTTTTTTGTAGGATTCCTTAATTGTTGGCAGCAGCCCCAACTTCAACTGTGCTGACACTCTGTCTATGAATGATACTAACATTGCTCTCAGCGCAGGACACAGGGCACCCCGGCCTCTTAAAGGTAAACTCCCGCTTTTTCAATCATAACTAGAGAGGTGCATTTCCTGAAGAAAATGCGAGTATGATTGCAGCGAAGCAGTGACTTTAGCATGAGCACCGTTCGCATTAGTGTGTGTGTGTGTCTGTGTAAGTCCATAGTTTGGGGGGTGCCAATACTTTTTATCAAATCATGAGTGTGTGTGTGTAAGCATACAGTAGCTGGGAGTGTAAATACATTTGATCAGACTAGTCATAGTGTGTATGCGACGTGTTATTCATATAAGCAGAAGTACTGTTGACAAAAAATTAGAAACTGAAATGAAAATCACAGGAAGTGGATGGAAAAAAGGGAGATAAAAATGAGTGTGGTGGGTAAACGAGTGCACAGATCCCTTAGCCTTATACAGCGATCCCAACAGTGTCGGACGTTTTAGAGCTGGAACATTGTCAATATTTTGAAAATTGCGGCAGTTGAAAACCAGACAAAACTGCCCCGAATAATCCTGACAGATAACAATAGTGTGATTGCCCACTGCCTACTGCAATCACACTAATTGTTTCAATATTATGCTACATTTTCATATTCCGTAATCATATTTGGTGCTTCAGTGGTTAAGGCAATGGGCTACTGATGAGAAGGCTGTGAATTTCAGGAATAGCTGCCATGTTTGTACTCCTGAACAAGACCCTCAGCTCTATCTGCTCCATGGGATGTAAACATAAACACATTTATTATTAGGTTTGATATAACTATGAGACTCTCTAGGTTATTCTAGGTTAGTTTCATTTGTATTGTTTTTTTTTTCATTTTAAGAAAGCTTGCCAGAAGTTGCATCTATTTCTTTTGGCCTGTACTGTATAAGATCATTAAACATATTTTCTTAATTATGCTTGAAATGTAATCTTGAAATTAATGTAATGCTTACAATTGTTAAAACAAAGTTTAATATGTTTAATAATCTTATATTTGGATTATTGTAATCCTATAATAGGAAATACTCATCTTGTAGTACTCACACCCATTTTCATCTGCTAAAATGTCATTTCTAAATAAAAGAATTTCACTGTTCTTGTACAGTATGCTGTATTTGAGAATAAAGGCTGTTTTCTTCTTGCTGTTAAGTCTACTGCAGGCATTATGTTTATGCTTTAGATTGATGTAGATGAACTAGTACGTCTGAGAGAATCTGTATGTTGTCTTATCAATATAAAACTTGTCAAATATTCATATTAATTACATTAAATTACATTAATTACATTAAATGACAAACTGGCCTTGTATTCTGTGTTTCTGGCAGGTGGCAGGTCTGGAATATCTTGGCCAACATTTGAATCTGCTCACAATCATGCACCATTGAAACCCCATGCCGGGCTCATGAGCTACAATGCAATTAGTGGACTTGTCACTGTCACAAGTAATAAAATGCATTTAAACTTTTATCATGTCAAAGTGGTATGTGCAAGTGGTTTAGTGTTACATGCAGACTTTGTGTGGGTTTGAACCTGCTTTCTTTTCTTCCAGATACCACATTTGTTGGGTTTAGGAATGTGTGCTCAGGTGAAACGAATTATATGTTTTTCACCCTTCCAACGAATGAGGACCTGCAACACCCCATCAGTGTTCAGAGGATCACTAAGAGCAACAGCACAGAGGAGGCTCAAGTGTTCATACATCATCCAGATCTGGAGTGAGCTGTGTTACTGCTATTCATGCGTTAATATTACATTTTACTTTAATATTTACATTTATGGCATTTGGCAGACACCCTTATCTTGAGTGACTTACATTTATATTGCTTTTTTTTAGAATTGAACCTATAACCTATATACCACACATACCATATAAACTCGGTATTAAAATACGATATTAAAATATTTTTTCCACTTTTTGATCCACATTTTTTAAACCACTTCTCTGATGAACCATTTCACAGTGTATGTTTTTGCTGTTCTTCAGCCTTCAGTCTGTTATTCTTTTGAATTCATTTCAGCAAAGTTAACCCATCAGACTGTGTGGATATGGACTGTGATGCTAAGAAGAAGAGCATGCTAAAGGACCTGGATGGTAGTTTCCTGGGAGCAGTGGGGACGGTGATTCCTTGGTCTGAATACCAGTGGGATGGGGATGCCCGACACGGTGTGGGAGACTATCGCATCCCCAAGGTCATGCTCACTTATCTCAATGGCAGCCGTATCCCTGTGGGTAACATAGCCCCATACAAAGGTAAGTCTGGGCGAGGGTAATACATAGGATGGATAGTTCAGAAAAGTTTACTGCATAATTATTTGTTCCACTAAGATTTCAATACACAAGCATTCCACTTGCTGTAGTACACAGCAGATGTAGAGCTAGTTGTAGACTGAAATAATGCATACTGTTATGCATACAGGTGTGATCCGTGACTCAACCTGCACATTTATGAGCACCTGGCAGGCCTACAAGTGCTTTGGGCTGAACTATAGGATGCTGGTGATCGAGAGTCTGGATTCAGACACGGAAACCAGGCGCCTGTCCCCTGTAGCTGTGCTGGGAGATGGCTATGTAGACCTGCTGAATGGTAAATACATGTGTGCTAGGAATGTAACCAAATACAAATACATTATAATGGACAGATCATGTGTTCTAATCAAATACACATTCATATACGAAAAGGAGGTGCAATAGTTAGGAAGTTCCTCTAAGGATATTTAGCAGAAAGTTTCACTGAGCATCTAGTTGAGACTAGAGGTGTGCATCAGGACTGGGATTCTGTGGGATATAGAATATATATATATATATATATATATATATATAAAGTAGGCTGTTAGATATTTTATTATATTCTGTCTCTTTGCACAGGCCCACAGGACCATGGCTGGTGTGCTGGTTATACATGTCAAAAGAGAGTGTCTCTCTTCCACAGCATTGTAGCCACGAACAAATCATTTGACATGTATTTCACTAGTGTGGCCCCCCAAAACCTAAGGCTCATGATGCTCAATGCTGCACCCACTGAGGTACAAGCACTCACTGGTCTCAGGTGTTCCAAACCTCTGACAGTGATACAGGTTAATAGCAAGCTAGCAAGTTTTGGACTTAGAGTCTTTTTGTTCTTTTCGCAGAGTGTCAAAGTTGCTGTATTTTACTCCAACCCTCAGCGTCTGGATGTCTACGTCAATGGTCAACTGGTCGCTCCAAACAATGCTCAATGGAATACGGGCAAAACCGACTACACCCTGCTTAAACCTACCTATCCTGGTATTGTAATAACCAAAAAATATAATTAAAAAATGTTTTAATTAATTTGTGGCAACACGGTGGCTCGGTGGGTAGCACTGTCGCCTCACAGCAAGAAGGTCCCGGGTTTGATCCCCGGGTGGGGCGGTCTGGGTCCTTTCTTTGTGGAGTCTGCATGTCCTCCCCGTGTCCATGTGGGTTTACTCCAGGTTCTCCGGTTTCCTCTCACAGTCCAAAGACATGCACGTTAGGTTGATTGGCGTCTCTAAAGTGGCGTGAGTGTGTGCGCGAGTTTGTGAATGTGTGTGCCCTACGATGAATTGGCGCCCTGTCTAGGGTTGTTTCTGCCTTGAGCCCTATGTGGCCGGCTAAGAAGATGAATGAATGAATGAATGAATTCATTTGTCAAGTTGGATATGAATAAATTTATTCACAAATCACTGATAAGATAAGAAATGTAGTATTCATGAAAACCCAGTTGGTTTGAAATTAATGAAAAATCTTTGCCATTTCATATTACTGAAAGTGACCTAAAACAAGTACAACTAATGTTTGCTATTTCAATATTGGAAAAGAAATGCATCTGGAGCTCTATGTCTTTGGTAGCTGAGGCTCTGCAACAGCTAATACGCATTACTGAAAGATTTAATGCATGCCGATGCTCTTTTTCCGTTTGCTTCTGCAGTTCTCGTAGCTTTGAAGTGTGTTTAGAATTTTATTGGTGATTATGAACGTACATGACCACAAAGGAAAAAAAATATTGTTTTAAATATTGTATAAGTTACTAAAAAAGATAAATGGAGCTTGCTGGGCTACTGTATGCAAATCCTAGCAGTATTCAAATGCCAGCCTCTTACTTCTCCATTCTTCAGGACAATACGTCCCCACACTCAAAGGAACGCACGGCTCCAATTTCTTCGACCCTGATTACAAAATGATGCATGTCCTCCTGCGAGGCTCCAGCCCTGTCCAGATCAGCATTTCTCCAGTGCTGTTCATCTCCTTCAACCTCCCAGTCATGACGGAGGCTGAGTTCTTCGGGGACCAGCTGGTTAACAACCTGGCTGTGTTCTTGAAGGTTCCTCCCAGCATGATCCGCATCACCAACATAGTGAGGGAAGGAAGTGGGAGACGGAGACGTGCCACTGGGTTAACAGTGCAGGTAGAGATCAAACAACCTCCAACCAACCAGACATCCGCCAATAGCACAAGTGGTGAGCGCCCTGTATTGAAACAATACAAGTGGTAATGCCCTGTACTGAAACAGAGAATAGAAACAGAGCTTTGTGCCCAAAACTGACCGTATTGTGGTGTGTATTTTTCCTGCACACTCAGACCAGTTCACCGTGTTGAAGACTGTTGCTGACACTCTAGGCCAGGCTGCACTCACTGGCAATCTGAGTCAGTCCATTGGCTTCAACGTGTCCTCAATCGGTGTCGTTCCTCCATCTCCACCACCTAGTGACCCTTCTTGGAGCCAGGTAAGATAGAAACAAGCTGGGTCAATATTTTACTTTGCTGTGTTTATTTACAATTAAATGTGAAGATTTGTTTACAGATCATCTGACTGCTGATTCAAACTATAAGTATAACCAGTATAATCAGTCAGTCAATCAGTCCTTCAGTCTAATAACGCACAGAAGTCTAAGACATATAGGGAAATTCTCTCTGTGGACAGGTGGCGAGTCAGGAGGTGACACGTGCGGATCCATCGGTACAAACAGTGAGCAGTGTGTCTGCTCTGAAGGTGGTGGTGGAGCCAGTGGCAGGGCTTTACCCCGGGCCCCTCAGTGCACAGCCCGGAATTATGGCCGTGGACCAGCAGGTGAGACTTGTAAAAACATGCTATTGTCCAGAAGAAGCCTACATTTCTCTACTTCAAGGTAAAATAAGCTAAGTGAATGGATCTAGGATATTTATTTAAAACGGCAGTATGTAACATTTAGTGCTTTCTGTTGCCTGAAGCCTTTCCCTTCTACCTAACTGACTCTACTTCTTCTGTTAAAATAGAATGTAATTGTAGAATGTAAAGTGACAAAGTTGAGCAGGACTATTCTGACTAGGAGAGGAGGTCATTTCCGGGCCAGAAAAAAATGAACTATTCAAATATAGAATTCGACAGTATTGCACAGTATTTCAAAGGTATCTTTGCATGATGGTTATAGATGTGATCCATTTTAAATATTACAAGCTGCACCTATGAATATAGCAGACCACATTTGTATGCATGTACAAGTGCACATGCGTATTGTAAATGTACAATAAATTATGATATTCATTTCAGGTCCATTTTACTGCTTATAGGGCTATACAAGTGTAGTAAGTTTGCATGACAGCCCTGATTATGAAAGTATTTTGTCAAACAGCAGGAGGCAGATGTGGATGCAATTATGGATTTCTGTTTTTATTAAATGTTTTATTTAAACTGGCAGACAATCCAAAAACAGGATCCAAAGACGTCAAAAAGGCAGGAACAGGTCAGATGTTTAGTCAAAAAACATGAGCAGAGATTTTTGTAAAAATGGAATATCAAAAACAGGCAAGGCACAGATCAAAGTAAAAACACATTAACAAGGGAAAATCTGGGTAGCATAAACAAAAGAACCAAAGGCTTGGAATCAGTCAACAGTAGGGTGACCAAACGTCCGTATTTACCGGGACATGTCCGTATTTCACGTTCTGTCCCAGGCGTCCCGGGTTTTTTTTAAAAGGTGAGGAAATGTCCTGGTTTTTAAATTACGCTCATTGGACCATTAAATT
>JAOVVG010000030.1:5202755-5213509 GCA_028566375.1 Leptodoras nelsoni
ATAATACTTTATAATGCAGCAGCATGTTGATTTGTTAACTATATTTCTTTCTTGATTTATTTATTTCCATCAGTGCATAATTGTGAAAACACTGTGTCTAAGAACATTAAGTGTTCTCTCAGGGTTTTTTCCTTATGCAGTATATCTATATCAACACTCTTAAAAAGACAAATCTGTGCTATTCCTCTGGTTTATCCCATACAGGTTATATTAAAAAAAAACATACAATAAAGTGTTTCTCTACTTAAAAGGTTTCCAAACGTAATGTTCTTTAAGAAGCTCAA
This sequence comes from Leptodoras nelsoni, assembly GCA_028566375.1. Lineage (NCBI taxonomy): Eukaryota > Metazoa > Chordata > Actinopteri > Siluriformes > Doradidae > Leptodoras > Leptodoras nelsoni. The sequence continues at coordinate 5,203,040 of JAOVVG010000030.1, forward strand.
CACTCACAACTTTATACAGAACAGCAGAATAACTGTCAAAGAATATCATTTTATTTCTAAAACTGTAGACCTGTAAGCCTGCTTAGTGACCATTATGCAAGTAAAATGTAATGAACTTGAGTTAAGTATCTCTGCTTTCTCTTTTAGATGACTCTCCAAACTCTCCACTATGGACACAGAAGTATCTCTTTGATATCTCTACACTCTCTGATGAAGTTGAGCTGCTGGGTGCCGAGCTAAGAATCTACACAAAAGTCTCTGGACACTTCCCAACATCTGAAACAGGTCCTATGGAGATTCAGATTCTTTCCTGCCAGACTCACAAACTTCTGGATTTCAAAACCTTAGACTTTCAGGACTCTGACAAACCGAGATGGGAAGTCTTAGATGTCTGGGAACTTTTTGCAGAACGACATCTGCACACACAAAGGAACTTCTTCTGTCTAGAGCTCAAGGTTTCCCTTGACAAGCCTGAGAGGGAAATCGACTTACGGCATCTTGGATTTCACAGATATGGGCGCCCACAACAGAAGAAAGCCATATTAGTGGTGTTCACCAAATCAAAGAAGAGGCAAAGCTTGTACTATGAGAAAAAAGGGAAGATTAAATTGGACACTGCACAGGCTGGAAAGGGGAAAGTCCCTCGTGTAAAGCCTCAGCGGAAGCGACGGACAGCCTTAAATAACCGTCACGGCAAACGGCAAGGCAGAAAGTCCAAGTCTAGATGCAGCAAAAAGCCACTGCATGTCAATTTCAAAGAACTGGGCTGGGATGACTGGATTATCGCTCCTTTGGATTACGAGGCATACCATTGTGAAGGTATCTGTGACTTTCCACTTAGGTCTCATTTGGAGCCCACTAATCATGCCATCATACAGACTTTGATGAACTCTATGAACCCCAGCAACATGCCACCCAGCTGCTGTGTGCCTTCCAAACTTAGTCCTATCAGCATCCTGTACATTGATGCTGGAAATAATGTCGTTTACAAACAATACGAGGACATGGTAGTGGAGTCTTGTGGATGCAGGTGACTGGTAGTGTTCCTCGAAATGTTCCTCGAGTGCTAATACCTGGTCATGCCTCTAAGATAAATGCGTGAAGAGTTAAACATTACAGCAGAGAGATTTTGTAGACCAGTCATCAGTAGCTACAATTTCATAATGGAATTCATTAATGAAACTGTGACATTCAATCTGAAGCCATTATTATATCACATATCATATGTTGGGTTATGTAATATACCACATATGTAATCTTTACACTGCAATTAAAAACAGCTTGAATATAGAACCATTTATCTAGAGCTTTCAATCATAAGAATACAATAAACCAGATATAAGATTACTAAGATAATCTTATATTTAATGTCAATCTTTACTTTTTTTTCACTTGGCAGATTCTTTAATTATTCTTATAAAGAAGCAAAATTATCTGCTAATCAATTAAGAAAATGTAAAGTTTAAAATGAAAATAGAAATAGGTTTACTTATCTTATATCTGGTTCATTGTAACCTTATAATAGGAATCACTTCATCAAAACTGACTACGTTCAAGTTGTTTGTGCTTTTTTGAAACAAAAACAGATGAAGGGAGTTGATTTCCAAGGCAATTCCACTTCCTCGTACATTTAGTTTGTACTTTATAAGATATTCATTAAAATGTCCAAAATACAGCATATCCATCATTTTGTAAATATCTTGTACAGTTCGTTGTCAATTTACGATTTTTCATTCTTATTTATACTGTATTCTGTTAAATTATTTTAACCCCTGCTATAGGTATAACTTTGTATTTAAAACCTCTTCTTTTGTAGACTGGAGTTGTGTATCTACCTCACTTAAGAACTTGGCTTTATAAATGTTACTAGCTTTATATATGAATTTGAGGAAGATTTATTTCAACATCCCTGTAAATACTGTGGCCAAATGTGGAGGCTTTATTCTTCTAATAAAATGCTATTTAACTAAATGTGTCAGTAATTCAGCCAGCTTGTTTTAATAGGTAGTGGCGGTAAATAGAAGAACGCTGACATGTAATGATAAAAGACGGTGAATGTGCTGTTACTGCACAATAATCCATGATAGAGTGGTGTGATGTGTTACCACACTGAAGTGGATTGTTTGTCTATAGCTACCTGTCTCAAAGTGTTTTATCTCCTCTTATAAACCAGCAATCTGCCAATGATTATTGAATGATGCTATTTACAGTATCTATTATGTTGCCTTCAATATTGCAGATCCATCCACAATAGACTGTTTCTATTTCTGTTATCACTTATCCTATATCATCTTTTTTTAAATGTTTTCTTGTCTTAGAGAAGATAAAATAAAATGCAGCTTGTCATATTACCAAGAAACCAGAAAGCACAAAGTCTTCCGTCCAAAGTGCTGACACTGAACTATACTACAGTCAGATGTTTTATTTGCTAAGCCGCACGTTTTTCAGTTTATTTTCATCCTCAGGCTATGTAACTTGTCCATCGTACTCACAAGTCCCTGTGAATGATCCGTTATTGTAGAAACCATAATGAAAGCATTAATGTAAACTGGTGACTTGAATTACAGATTGCCAGAGCTGCTGTTAAACACCTCCAAATCAACCTCCCAAATTCCTTCTGACTGACAGATTCAAGAAGCATCACCAGTGCTGGAGGAAGTATTCAGTAAAAGTCCTGCATGAAAAATACTACTTAAGTAAAAATGCATAGGCATTAGCAGCAAAATGTAGTTAAAGCATTACAGTGAAAGTACTTCTTTCCTATCAGTACACTCTGACTGATATCATATGTGACATCATTAGATTAGATTAGTAGCATGGTACTGTTGGAGCTGCAGAAAACTGCAGGAAAGCTGCAATTAGTTTGAACTACTATATATACAGTTTTTCATTCATTCATTATCTTAACCGCTTATTCCTATTTCAGGGTCAGCCGGTCTAACCGGCAGCTTAGTGCGCAAGGCAGGAACAACCCTAGACAGGGCGCCAATCCATCGTAGGGCACACATACACACACTCATGCACACACTCATGCACTAGGGCCACTTTAGAGACACCAATCAACCTAACGTGCATGTCTTTGTACTGTGGGAGGAAACCGGAGAACCAGGAGTAAACCCACACGGACACGGGGAGGACATGCAGACTCCATACAGAAAGGACCCAGACCGCCCCACCCGGGGATCGAACCCAGGACCTTCTTGCTGTGGGGCGACAGTGCTACCCACCGAGCCACCATGTCGCCCCTATATACAGTTTTTTATATTATTCATTATATAAGATATATATTTGATATCTTTTTCTCTAATCTTTGGTTTTGGGTGGGATATTGGATCATTTGAACATAGGAATTTTAAAGGGAAAAGTCACTCTTTGGTGGAGCTTTTAACAACTCATAGCCATCTGAAATGTGACACGATTGCATATACACTGCTTCTTGTAAGATGTCAAAAGTCAAAAAAGGTTGGAAACCACTGGTTTAATCTTTATCCATTTGTTGTATATTAAAAGCTTGTTATATTATCCATTGGGTAAAAAAATCTTCATCTTAAAAGTAAGTAGTAACTAAAGCTATCAAATAAATGTAATGGAGTAGAAAGTAGAATATTTCCCTCTGAAATGTAGTGATAGTGACAATTACCTCAAAATAGTACTTAAGTACAGTACGTGAGTAAAGCTACTTAGTTACTTTCCACCACTGAACTTCACTGTGGTGTAAACAGTGTTACTGGTGGTGAGAGGAGCAGATTGCACCCTTAGAACTGCTGCTTCCAGCTAGCACTCTCTTTCATTCTTCTACAGGTAGAACCACGGACCATCTAAAGAACTCTTGAGAAACCATTTTTGTCTATCTGAGCAACAATCGTGGACTGTGATATCTGATGGTGTAGTCTGACTGTTCCTAAAGATCAGTTGATTAGTTGATTAGTTGCCTAAGTAGTGCTCCATTAATCATTGTCTTAAAATCAATACGAAGATATACAGCTCATTCCTAATGGAAGAAGGACAAGGAAAATGTAAATTCTAAGCAGACGGTCAGTAGAACTTTTTGTTGTACTGGGATAAAAGGGTACCCTGGGTAATTTATGTACTTTTCTACATGTAGGACTAAAAGCAAGTTTCAGTGTTTAGCAGAGTTGAAAGAGGGGTCAACAGATACTTAGTGCCATGTTCCTTGGGTGGCCTGGGTGTGTGAATGGCCAATGGTGTATTCATTCTCTCTCTTTCTTTCTGTCTCTCTCTCTCTCTCTCTCTCTCTCTGACACACACACATACATAGATTGGCAAACAGTGGACAGATGCACAGGGGTCCCCAAGGTTTCATTCATTCTCTGTCTGGGATAAGACAAAGCCAGCCAATGATGCTACTTTGAGATTAGGCTTGCCTTTTGCCTAAGGTCAGAGGTCAAGTGTCCCTTTGTCTATGGCTTCTGTGAGAATTTCAAAGGTACACATGCAATAAAAAAAAAAGAGGAAGCAATCAACACAGCCAGAGAACAAGGGAAAGGAATGTGCATGATATTGCTGGATTGGCCCTCTGTCTATCTGACGCACTGTCACTCCAAGGACTACGTATGAAGATAAGAAAGAAGGTGCAAATACAAGCAACTGTGCAACAAAGAGAGATTGGCTATATTGGACATCTGGACAGAGTAGTTTGAATTGTGGTAAAAGTAATAATGGAAAAATGGATGTAATCACTTGTGTAAAAACACAAGAACTGAACTGGCTTGATATGAATTAACCAACCAGTTTCTCAAATCAGAATTAACTGGTCAAGTGGGCATCACCTTGAACCCTCTCTCTAAAGTTGTATGTTGTAAATGAATACTTAGGTTGCAAGTAGTTATCTTAGATTTCACACTGGGGCATGCATGGGGCAGTGGTCAAGGTAGTGCCATTGCAGTTAACGACATATTTCTAGAAGTGCCTGATTTTTTTTGTAACCACTGCTAGAGTTCTTGTCTAAAAGTCATCATTAGGATAATAACATAGGATTACACAAAAGACATGAGACAGCTATGAATATGGTAGCCGAAACTGCAAAAGGTCAGTGAAACTTGCTATAAACAATATCTTTATATAATCGTGCTGAATGGTGGCATAATCTGAATGTAGTATGTTTCTTTAATTGCAGGTCTATTATTAGAGAAACTTTATTGTATAATGTTCAATTATAGCAGCATTTTTTAAGGGTTTTAAGAGTTAGAGTTTATACCAGTTGGCAGAATCATATAACAGCCTGTGTAATAATGTGCTTATTATGCCAGATAATACAACAATTAGTTCCAGTCTACGAATTAGTCGAGCAACGTTCTAAGAGTGCTTATATTCCCAATAACCACACTGAGATGTTTCCCTGTGTGTATCACGGCACTCGTCTGTGTTTTTCACATAAAATTCCACTTCCTAGTTCGAATCGGTTACTACAGTATTGTTAGTGACATCATCAGCGGACATGACAAAGGATACTTTGGAAAGACAAGGAAAGGTTGTCTGATGCAGATGGGAAGGAAGAAGGGATGCCAATTTCACCTGTAGCACTTTTAAGGGAAAGTAGAAATCGATGTGAGCTAGTTAGTGAGCTAGGAAATAAAGTGCTATAAAGTGAGTGTGGTTTATAATGTCTAAATCTGTATTTCCAATAACAGAGCAAAAATCAAACAGGAACGTTTGGCCATATTATGTCTAAAATGTCACCTAGTCAGTTTTAAATTCTTGGTTATAGAACTGTTGCATTAACCAATTGAGATACTTGATTAAATATAAAAACCATACAGCTGTTTTACAATACTTTTAGAAATAGGGCTAAGATCAATGTCCTGGATTCATCTGTTTCCTAAATGTTTCCTAAATGAGTGTGACAGAACTAAAAAGGCAACTGAAAAGTCTGAATGAGCTGTTTGTTCTGATTTCACCACTTTTGTTCACTGCCCTGAAGATCTAATTTTTTTTGTCAGTGCATCAAACATTAGTGACCCAGAAACCAACTGATAAAACAGAGGGGTGAAAGGGGGTTTGCAGAGTCAACTCATGAAAGGAAAGTGCACTAGTGTGTTTAGATAGCTGTAGGCCACAGTAGACCAGAGGGCAGCAGGTTAATCTGCCCCACTTAACTCCTTCACACTAACTACTGATTTAAGGCCAGCTGTAGGTGCCCCATAAAACTGTTATAAATGATGTGAATACAGAAGTGATCCTGTGCCAGCTGATATGGGCAGCATGTAAAGCACACCGAAATACACTTACTGCCTTCAGACAATGAAATTCTTGAAAGATCTTTCTGTCTCAGTTTAATATATTTGTTAATTGTACGTTGAACCTTAAAGGGCTAATGAACCTGCTAGAGCCTGGCTTTCATTTAGACTCTACTATACGTTTATGTCCTGGATAGTCTCTTTCCAATCAAATACAGAAATACGAATATGAATACAGCTTTCATGGCATTCTCTATCCAAATCTGGTTTTATAACAAAGACACATGCACAGAGCATCAAATAAAAATGTGCTGATTTATGCTCTAAAATGTAACTGTAGTTGATCCACATTTTAAGATTGCTTTCATGTTTCAGCTCTGGAAAACATATTCGACAACCCCAAATCCAATGAAGTTAAGACGTTGTGTAAAACATAAATAAACACAGAATGCGATGATTTGCAAATCCTTTTCAACCCATATTCAATTGAATCCACTACAAAGACAATATATTTAATGTTCAAACTGATAAAATGTATTGTTTTTTTGCAAATATTCACTCATTTTGAATTTGATGCCTGCAACACATTCCAAAACAGTTTGAACAGGGGCAACAAAACACCTGTTTGGAACATTCCACAGGCGAACAGGTTAATTGGAAACTGGTGAGTGTCATGATTGGGTATAAAGAGAGCATCCCTGAAAGGCTCAGTCATTCACAAGCAAGGATGGGGTGAGGTTCACCAATTTGTGAACAATTGCGTGAGCAAATATTCCAACAGTTTAAGAACAATGTTTCCCAATGTGCAGTTGTAAGGAATGTAGGGATTTCATCATCTACAGTCCATAATATCATCAAAAGATTCAGAGAATCTGGAGAAATCTCTGCAAGTAAATGGCAAGGCCATATATGAACAACACCCAGAACCGCTGCTGGCTTCTCTGGGCCCAAGGTCATCTGAGATGGACTGATACAAAGTGGAAAAGTGTCCTGTGGTCTGACGAGTCCACATTTCGAATTGTTTTTGGAAATCATGGACGTCGTGTCCTCCGGGCGTGTCCTTTTTATCACACTGTTCAAAAGTGGTCTTCCTTTGTTTGCATGGGTTTCCTCAGGGTTCTTCAGTTTCCTTACACTTCCCAAAATATATACTAGGTTGACTTGCTATGCTAAATTGCCCCTAGTATGAGTTTGTGCGTGTCTGTGTGTGTAAATGGTGCCATGACATGGTCTAGCAGTTCACAAGGACCCTGTCCAAGATAAAGTGGTGACTGAAGATGAGTGTATACCACCACTATGTATCTGTCAGACAAATTCTTACATTTATATTTATGGCATTTGACAGCCACTCTTATCCAGAGCCAGTTACATTTACGGCGGCGCACCTGTGTGTCTGACGGCGCCGTGCCTGTGTGTGCAGCGGCCGTCTAGGCTGAAATGGTGCTTTAAACAGTCAACCCATGGAACGGCATTTCGTTTCAGTATGTGCTTGTATGTATTTGGAATGATAAATAAAATTTGATTTGATCTCATTTACACAACTGAGCAGTTAAAGCCTTTGCTCAAGGGCCCAGCAGCAGCAGCTTGGCTGTGGTGGGATTTGAGCTCACAACCTTCTGGTCAGTAGTCCAACATCTTAAACACTGAGCTACACCTATTCTTATACTGATATCTGATGTGACTAACTCAAACCTCACACACTCAGTGAGTCGCAGTGAAGCCTCAGGATACCTTCATTGGTCAACCAGTCAATCATTATAATTACAGTAGGCTACAATGCACCAGGTTCCCTCTTACTGGTTGTTTTTTTTTCCTTTTTTTAAACACAATGTGCAGTGAGTGAGGGTTATGGTATCACTGGCTTCAACTTTGAAATACTGTCAATCTGAATAAATTCTGGATTTGTGACTCGCCTTTTGCTGTTGTGGATGATCCCATGGGAGTATCCTAAAGATTAGTCCCAAAAACAGTCCAAAGTTCACCCTCTTCAGTGGACAGAATTAATTTTGAACTGCTGCTGTGATAATAAAAAATGTTTATACGTAATATGCTCATACTGAACTTTCTTGTTAATATTGATTGCCTTTAAGAGGATGAGTGCCCTTTTGACTCATGGTTGCTTCCTCATGTCATTTTAAACATCAGGGAGTATTTCCTTCCACCTATTGCCTTTGGATTGCTCATTACATATATTAAAATTTACTTAGAATTAAATTGATAAAAGACTTTTAAAATCTAATGTACTACAGTATATGAAATAGGGGAGCAAAATTCAAGATAGTGTATAATATGCTCAGTGTGTACATAATTAAGAATAGTGACTCTTGTGTCTTCCAGGAGAGGGAACAGAATTGGATAGAGACATATGAGATATATGAGAAAGATAAGTAGAATTTGATTTGATTTGACTGTTATTTTTCATAGAAGGCACTGCAAGTTTAGAAGAATGGGAACAATGCTTTTTCCCCAAATAATCTCCCTACATGTGAATTGTAATCTTTAAAAAAATAAGCTCTCTTGTAGCTCTTCCTGAATCTCTGCACCATGCCACCCTGAGCACACCTGAACTGGTGCTGCTTGTTCAAAGAACCAAAGACCTGGTTGCTTGCTGATCTTAATCTTCATAGACTTGAATCAAAGAGCCAGAATAGGTGCTCTGCAGCAAAGCTGTTCAGGTCACAGCCATGCCAGCGACTTTGCACTGTCTGTCAAGGGATAAAGCGATGTGGTGGTACACAGATGTTTGCGATATTTAGCGCCGGGGAACATATGGCTTCGGTTGTGGCAGGAGTAGCTCTGCTTGTTCTGGGTTTAACTAACTGTAGATTAGATTCCTTAGCAGAGGACTGAAAGTTGCTGCGAGACAGGTCTGACCTCTTTGCATGAGTTTTGACTGAACGATAATAAGAGCTCTGGACTTCTTTTCTACATTAGAGGCGACGTTTGGATGACAGCAGCCGTAGTCTTGCTTTATAGTCAGTTAGTGGTGGAAATGTGAAACATATGGGGAGGGTCTAGATTGAGTATGTTCTTTTTTGTAATTATAAGTGCATGGAAAGAACCTTTTGATAGGGCACTTCACTATATTTGTACATCAAAAGACAATGATCGTAGATAACTCAGTAGACGATTTTTTTTAAAGCGCACAGGTTTTGATTTAGCAGTAATGACACATACTCACTGCCAGCATTCTATCAGGATCCACTACTCTAAACATCAAGCACAGCGGATATGTTCGTACACCTCTATAAAGGCAAAAATGTTGGCCAAGCATTCACCGCCCCTGTTCTCTAACACAGAAAAGCTAGACCCATGTACTTGGAGCATGTCTGTTTCCCAAGGAATAATAGACGATCACCATAAAGAGGCATTCCTGCACAATGCTAGCATAGCAAATGTTATTCAGTAAAGTTGGAATATAATGTTCTTTTAATAAAATAACATTACAGTAACGGTGGTTTGTGCCATGTGATTGGGGTTTAATCCACACATATCCAGATCCACCATGTCTAGGACAAGGATAAAGCAGCTACTGAAAACGAACAAAGGAATGAATGAATGAACAGACGAATAAATGGATGAATAAATGAATGCACAGCAGGACAGATAACAATGGTTTGCTTTAATTGAATGTTTCTTTTACAATGTACCCAGTTAGACTAACTAACTATGGAAATATCAAGTACCTTTCCGGCTGAAAAGCAACAATTACAAATGCTATATGAGGATAGTTTCAGAATACCCAGACAACTTGACAGACGTCTTACATTCAGAAAGCATTCATTCATTCATTCATTCATTCATTCATTCTTTCATTCATTTGTCTTCAGAGCCTCAAGAACACTGGGTGTGCTGCACAAATCCACTCAGTATGGGACAGCAGTACATCACAGGGCACCAGACACACCCACATTCACTCACAGTGAAATAGGGCAATTTAGTGGAGCTAGTCCAGTGTTTTTTGGACGGTGGGACAGAACCGGGAGCTATGAGGTGCTCATACTGACTTCTATGCCACTGTGCTGCTGCTGAAAACTAGATTTCTCTTTTTCTATTTTCTTATAGAAATTCAGTTTTTAGGTCCCTGGGCAGTTGCAAAAAGCATTTCAATGCCTGCCATACTGTGTACCGTTGTGTGTGTGACTGTCAGTCAGTCAGTCATTATCTGTACCGCTTATTCCCAGTTATGGGGTCATGGGGGAGCCGGTGCCCAGCTGGCAACTCTGAGCGCAAGGGCAGGAACCAACCCTAGACAGGGCGCTAATCCATCGTA
>JAOVVG010000030.1:5213609-5226389 GCA_028566375.1 Leptodoras nelsoni
CCCTGTCTAGGGTTGTTCCTGCCTTGCGCCCTATGCTGCCGCCTAGGCACCGGCTCTCCCATGACCCTGAAAAGGAATAAGCGGTTAAGAAAATGAATGAATGAATGATTAATCTCAGCTGTGAATCTCAGTGTTCATATATAGAATAAAAAGTAGTCAGCACCACTAGCGAGCCTTCATAGCTAGCTCTTGTCTGTTACTCACTCTAGTCATGGAATACCTAAATCATTTATATTCCTTCCAAATTTACTTTCTCAACTCTATTGAATTGAGTTTTCCTTTAATATTAGAAACAGCGTCTAACGCACACTCGCTCTGGGATCCTCTTTGCATTACAAATTCCTCACGAAGCAGCGAGAGCATACTATCAGCCCTATAGTATTTCTAATATTTATTATTAAGATAGAAAGTCCAAAAACAGATTTTAAGCATTAACATGACCGAGAACATGTTACTAACACACCATCATTCTGCCAACATATCATGTTCTTAATGGGTCGGCTTTTGAAAAGACCACATCAGACAAACCAAAGTATGAAGTATATGCAATCAAATAAAAGCAGTCATTGAACCCTTTTCAAGGACCATTAAACATTTATGTTCCAGCTATTTCTCAAGGTTGCATGGTTCTTTGGGTCTTAACAATACCATGCTTTTAAGATCAGTTTCAAATGTGCTCAGGAACACTGCCACCCTTCAATATGCTCTGCTCATTGTTAAAACCCTTTACGTGTTTTATATATATATATATACATACCTGTGGCAGAGGTGAAATAGGGCTTTATGATCAATAAAAATCAGCAAAGTGTTTATTGATTGTGAAAGCCCTGGTCTTCTGAGGGAAACCCAATACCTGTCTTGCTCTTGAGAGACAGGCCTCATTTGAATCCCGCATGAGAAAGACGGAAATGTGCTTTGACACTAACAGGCTGGAAAAGGAAGTTTCTCCAGCTAAGTTAAAGATGAGAAGGGAGGTTGGGAATATAATTATCGGAGTCATATTTACTGCAGGCAATATCAGTTCCCACTTCCCCCCATTTTCCAAATCCATGGATTCATATAAGTCTCCACTCTGTTTAAAATACATATACGTATAAGTATATATTTTCATAACCCTAAGCATGATATTGCTGACCCTGCTACAATTCAAAATGTATTTAATGACTAGTTTATGATGTTATTCTAAAGGACCACAAAGCTCCTTTTGAATAGTTCCAAAAAGCTGCTAAATGTTTAATACAATGTTCAATACAGTTTTAGGTCAAATATTTGTTTATTAGTGTAATTGCAGTAGACAATCACACTATTGTTATCCGACTGTATTATTATTTATTTTTTTCTATTATTTTTTTGTTATTTATTTATTATTTTTATTATTTATATAAGTCTGAGCAAAAGTATTGGCACCTTCCATCTTAAACTATGTGCTTACACACACACACAATCATGAGTCTGAGCAAAAGTATTGGCACCTTTCGTCCCAAACTATGTGCTTACACACAAACTAATGCGAATGCTGATGCTAATGTTTCCCTCTATTTAATAAATATTTTACAGTGTTTTTTTTTCTTTGTCTTGGGTATGATTTGCCTTAACATACATAACTGTAAATTGCATGTTGTGCATTTGAGACTTTAAAAAATCATTCTGAGTTAAAAAAAAAAAAAACATACATTTATTAAATACACCAATATACAAACACAGGATTTTGTTTAATGTGCTGTGTATACAAAAAAAATTCAAAAGCCCCCATCAGATTACAAGCTCCTTATTTTGACCAGTACATTAACACATTATCCTTATCCTAATGTAACTGCGAGTCCCTGCGAGAGATTCTTAGGATTAATAACACCATATACGTAAAAACTATTCTTCCAAAAGACAAAACTAATGGCGTGGTTGCAGATACACACACCTGCACACAAACAGAAGATATTTAGCATGCCAGACTGAGAGCAACCATTAAGCTAACCCTTCTAACCTCTAGGTGTTGATTGCTCTGGGAGCTGATCCTGGATCTGGGAGCACATTCACATGGAGATTTAAACATGTGTCTAAAAGCCACTCTAACAGGTCACTTGAAGGAGTCAGAAGGTCAATTGCCTGGTAGTGCCTAATGGTAGTAAATTAGTCATCTTAACCATGGCCACGGTGGGGTTTGTGGCCCACAGTCAAAGGAATCTGAGAAATTCAGAGGGTTAAAGCAATGCTGCGAGGTTGCAGACACTAATGTGGGGTTGGAGACCATGCCACTGCTTAGCGTCAATCACCATTAGTGTAAAACCTTTTCATCACATAATCACCGCATTTATTAAACTTTGAGAGAACGAGAAAGCCGTAGAAATGTTTATTTTACCACTTAAAGTTAAGCAAACATTAGATGAGCGGTTGATGAGTTTACCCTGGACGGCTATTCGGATGATAAACTCTACATCACTATTTAACAGGGCATGAGTCAAGCAAATATTTAAGACAGTAAAACTGGCACTTATTAACTTTACCTCATTTTGAAAGCAAACTATTTCCATCATTTCAAGCTTTCTAAAGTAGAAGCAACACATAGTTTTCAGATCATCCATCATGTCCTCCAAGTATTTTACATTTACTTAAACCACACATTAATGCTTCCTTTCCCGAAGACTCTCCTGTGTCCAGAAGCTTGCTGACTAAATAACTGACAGTGGACACTTCTTCCATAAATGTTACATAAACATCTTCTAACAGAAAGCTTCTAAATGAAGAATATGTGTAAATATGTGTTTCTTCTGTTAAGCATATTTCAAACTCATTTTAAATAAGATTAGCTTTAGATTATATGGTGTACCTGGCATCTTTGTGTATGAGCTGTTATGATAGCTGAAAGCCCAAAGTTTGGCCAAAAATCCAAATGAGGCCAGCAGATAGATGTCAATTGTCCCCTGGTTTCTCTATTAATATTTTTATCCAGGTAAAGTCCTGTGGAAATTAATTATAATAATAGTTATAATAATAATAATAATAATAATAATAATAATAATAATAATTAAAGCACATACATATTAGCAGCAACTAGCAGTGATTAGAGGTGATATGATATTTATCTTGTACTTTTGTACATTATATACATTATAAGTATAGCCTTGTCACAATTTATTGATTTTTATATATTTAACATATAATTTAATAGTAATTGGTATTCCACATAATGCATTTTTATTTTAATCTAATTTTTGTAATGGTAAGTTTAAGAACATTTAGTCCTTTTACGTTTTACGATTCGTCCTATCAGTGTTAAACACCCTTTGTCTGTTTAATACTGTAGCTTTGGTGTTATTGCTTTTGTCCACCAATGAGAGCATGACAGGGTTTTTCTTTAGATAAAATGAATCCAAATTTCATGATGACTGCACTGTATGTGGGTGATCTGCACACCAATGTGACAGAGCCCATGCTATCTAATGTTTTTTTAGATATTTTGATGAGATTATTAATTAACCAGTAAGACATCTTTTCATAACTTTTCTTACCAATCTTTATCAAGGGTGCCAATAATTCTGAATATGAATGTATAAACGTAGTAAAAGACACCTAATCTTTTCTTAATTCAATTAATATGATATAATTAATTTTGTTAATGAACTGGAAATGCTCAATTTTGAGCTTGTTATGAGGCAGCCCATGGACATCATATGGTCTCAGAGAGATTCAGTGCTGAGAAACACAGGCGCCCATTCATCAAGAACCTGGACAAGTAGGTGACAGCATGGGCCTTTACGACACTTTTTCCATCCTGTCATGTAATGTTCGAGCTTTGAACTGTTCAGATCTAAATAGTATCCATGTAAAATTATTAGAATGCTTTTTTGAAATACTAAAGTACTGTATTGTTGACATGACGTGTCTCTGCTGAAGGCTGCAAGGTTGTCTGCAATGTTTTTATTTTTACTGTCAGAGCAGATGATTTATTAAGTGCTGTCAGGAAAAGTATTTCAAAAAATGTCAAAATAATTGCATACCCAACCTTTAAAGGCCCTATTATCTACTAAATTTGCTTATTTCTTAATGTGTATCTTTGTATTTTGGGCATGTTTTGGGCACTGCTTGGTCTGCATTATTTGTTTGCTGCAGTGGGATCAGCCAGTCAAGGGCACAGGACTATTTTCTTTGTTTTTATTCTCTCTTTAATCACAAAATCATGCAGAGAGGTGGAACAGGTGGGAAAGGAGCACAGGGAGATGTTCGAATCTGCTAGCAGACAGGATCAGAAGAGCAATTAATGGGAAAGATAAGGAAAATGAATCCTCTGGAGGGCTGAGCAGGATGAAGAGTCGAGCTAAGGAGCCAACAATATCAGACTTACATTTACATTTATGGCATTTGGCCGACACCCTTATCCAGAGTGACTTACATTTACCTTATTTATACAACTGAGCAGTTGAGGGTTAAGGGCCTTACTCAGGGGCCCAACAGAGGCAGCTTGGAGGTGGTGCTGGGACTTGAACCCCCAACCTTCTATTCAGTAACCCAACACCTTTACCATTGAGCCACCCCAGACTTGGTTCCCTTCTTTGATCTCACAAGCCTCATCAGGTCAGTTTTGTTTTCTTGAGCCCAGATTAAAAATGCTTACATATGGCGATGATACTCAACACTTACATTTGAACACATTACACTGGCTTGTTTGTGGCAGAAAAATGTTTTTGTTCATCTCATACCATTACTCACTGGCAAACCAAGAGGTGCATATATACACATGGACGTGGATTTATCTCTTGATCACGATAAAGCCAAATCAGCCATTTTTCATATATATGATATACACGGATCAACCATAACATTAAAACCACCTCCTTGGATCTACACTCTTTGCCCATTTTATCAGCTCCACTAACCATACAGGTGCACAGACTGTAGTTAGCCTGCTTTTAAGCTGTTTTTCAGTGGTCAGAACCCCAGCAGGACCACCACAGAGCAGGTACTATTTGGATGGTGGATGATTGTCAGCACTGCAGTGACCCCGATGTCATGGTGGTGGTGTGTTTGTGTGTTGTGCTGGTACAATTGGATCAGATGCTGCCGTGCTACTGGAGTTTCTAAACACTGTGTCCACTCACTGTCCACTCTATTAGACACACCTACCTAGTTTCTCCAACTTGTAGATGTAAAGCCAGAGACAGTAACTCATCTGTTGCTGCACAGTTTGTTAGTTATTCTCTAGTCCTTCGTCGGTGGTCACAGGATGTTACACGCAGGACACTGTTGGCTGGATATTTTTGGTTGGTGGACTATTCTCAGTCCAGCAGAGACACTGAGGGGTTTAAAACTTCAGCAGAACTGCAGTGTCTGATCTAATCATACCAGCACAACACACACTAACACACCACCACCACATCAGAGTCACTGCAGTGCTGACAGTCATCCACCACCCAAATAATACCTGCTCTGTGGTGGTCCTGTGAGGGTCCTGACCACTGAGGAACAGCATAAAAGGGGGTCTGCAGAGAAACAGATGGACTACAGTCTCTATCTGTAAAACTACAAAGTGCACCTGTATGGTCAGTGGAGCTGATAAAATGGACAAAGTGTGTAGATACAAGGAGGTGGTTTTAATGTTATGGCTGATCAGTGTAAATCCCTAGACAGATAGACAGAGATTGCCCTCCCTGAATATAAATGCTGATGATACAGCCCTAAAGACCTGTATGCATTGTTGAAAGAGTTGTATGGGAAGTGAATTCAGCCCAAATAAATAGTAAAATAGTCCAGGAAACTGGTGAAACCTTGAGCAATACTTGAAAATGCTGCTCCTAAGGTGCAGGTCTGGCTGATGTGTTCATAGCAACATCCAGAAAAGGACAGCACTGGAGCTCCACTGCATGGATAATGAAGGACAGCTGCACACCAGCCCCTCATCACCAGCAAAGACCAACCACAAGTGTGAGTAAGGCCCCATTCACACCGGGTATTAACATGCATCCTGGGCGATCAGATCGCAAGCAATCACCATTAAATACAGGTCTGAACAAGGTCAAATACATCTCAAAGATTTGATCACTTAGACCACATTTGGAGGTGGTCTGGGACACATGTGGGCACATTTTTTTAGCAGTGTGTACATGAATGTGTCCTTGGCCACACTGAATGACTGCTTACTCCTACTACTGACGTCGTCTTTGTATGCGAAAGCAGCTCGCCTACACTGTCATATTAAAACGCACTATTGTTTTGATTTCTGTATTGTTTTGATTTGTTCTTAGATTTTTTATGACAGATTAGGCACAGAAAGTGCATTGCTGCCTCCAGCTGGTTAAAAACAATAACGCATTCCATCTTTGCAGCGGAAATGATGTTTATTTGCATTTAGAGAGAGGGAGTGAGATCTGATCACTCAAGATGCTTGTGGAGACGCTTTCTAATGCTATGTGTGAATTGATGTCTACTTGTGATCTGATCATCCAGGATGCATGTTAATGCCAGGTGTGAATGGGAACTCAGACAGAACACTAATCTGTTATCTTTGTGGAATGAAAGGCCATAAAAAAACTATGTCAAAAAACAATGTCCGACCAAAACTCAGAAAAATAACTCAAAGGTGTTTTGTGCCCCAAAGGTGTATTGAAGCTGAAGTGAAATTTGATCCAGTTATAGAAATAACTTGTTGAAAATAACAACTGAGGTTAGAGGTGGCTCGGACACCTCTTTCGGATGCCCCCTGGACCTCGGGGAAGACCCAGGACATGCTGGAGGGACTATGTCTCTCGGCTGGCCTGGGAACGCCTCGGGATTCCTCCCGGGGAGCTGGCTGAGGTGTCTGGGGAGAGGGAAGTCTGGGTATCTCTGCTTAAACTGCTGCCCCCACGACCGGGCCCCAGATAAGCGGAAGAAGATGGATGGATGGATGGATGGATGGATGGATGGAGGTTAATGGTAAAACATTAAAGGCAGTCAGGGATTCAGACAATGACCACACCCTTGGTGTGTGCATGGTTATGAAAAACACTATTGAGCAGATATATATCAAGGTACAAGGGCAGCTCCTAAACATTGCTGTTGCTGATAATCTGACATTTCTTGCTGTACTTTTCTGAGCCCTGCCTGTGTCGTTTGATTAGCATTTCAGCCACAAGTGTAATGTTGCAAGTCTGAGGAGCCCTCTCAGACCTCCAGGGCCCTGCCTTTATAAGACCCAGCTCAGAAGTCAGCACTCTGGAAGTCTCATAAGTCACAGTGCAATTTCACCACACTTTTGTAAACCATCCTCTAGCTTTAAGTTTTAATTGCGCTTGGGTTTTAGAATCTCGGTGAATATTACAGAAAAGCCAATTGATGACTTCACTTTAGCACCTATTTTTCTGAGAACTGAGGAGAGAGAACAAGGAACAGAATCAGATTTTTGCAGTGAGGGAGTGGGGGGGTTCTTCCTGAAAACATTTATTGTCAGCAGGGGTCAAGGATACAGCTGTTGGTTCCTAGAGCAGTCAGGGAAATTGTGCTGACTGTAAGGCACTCTGTTCGACGAGTTGGCCGTCTTGGAAAGCACACAACCATTGCTCACATTGAAAAACATTTTCACTGGCCTAGCTTGTCTGCAGATGTATCCTTGGTCTGCAAAATTTGCCCTCAGTGCCAGAAGACCTCCACCAAAATCCCTTCCAGCCTCTACCAATCATCAGTACCCCATGTGAGCGGTTAGGAATGGACCCTGTTGGAAGAAGCAAAGCAGGCAACCACTACATGCTTGTAATAACAGTCTATGCCACAAAAAAATCCTGATGTTTTTTCTCTTAAGTCCATAAAGACAAAATCAGTTGCCTTTTACCTTGTGCAGTTCTTTTCAAGAGTTGGCTTTCCTCATGACATTCTCACAGACCATGGAACTAACTTTATCCACTATGTTGAAACAAGTGTACCAGATTCTTGGTATTAAGAGCTTGAGCATAACTCCATACCAACTCCATGCCATACCAATACAGTGGTCTTGGTTCCAAAGGAGGGTTTGTATATGGGCATATGGGTTTGTATAGAGTCCAGCAATTTGATTCATATCCTAGCCCTCTGATTTATGATCTGAGTGAGTGAGTGGGAAAGGACAGGTATCTAACCACAACAGATCACTGCAATGGTTTTTGGCAGGTAACACTTACTCAATGCTCCAGAGATCTGACCACTTGGAGTCTGTTCCAATTCATGGTCTTGCCCTTTGGGCTACAGGGGGCCCCAGCAACATTTCAGATGTTGATGGATCAGGTACTATGCAGTTTGTCAGGTTTTGCAGCAGCATGTCTAGATGGTATTGTCATTTACAGCAACACCTGGGAGGAGCACTTCAAATACCTGTAGAAGGTAGTGGAGCATCTCCACTCTGTCAGGCTGGACTGTCAATCCATCCATGTGTGTCTTTGCCCCGGGAGGCTGAAATGGTGTACCTGGGTTTTGTTATTAGAAATGGGGTGGTAAAACAACAATTCAATAAAACCCCTGACCCCATGCCCCCTGAGTCCTGCTCTTTGACACAGACAAGGAAACAACTCAGGTCATTTTTTCTGGGTATGGCGAGATTTTATCATTGGTTTATCCCTCATTTCTCTACCAGGGAAGCTCCTCTTACCAATTTGACTGGATCCAGATGTCCTGACTAAATCCAGTGAACAAAGGAGGCAGAGGCAAACTTTCAGGACATTTGAAGGTCACACAGTAAGAGTCCAGTCTTGTACAGTCGAGTCAAGTTGAGTATTCTAAATGAGCTGCATACATTCTGTTATTATCAGTTTAGAGAAGTTGCATTAATTATTTTTTCTTTGAGTTACCATATTTGCTGTGTCAGTCCTCCTGACAGAAGATGTGGCTAAGGGTGGAGTCTGGTTAAATACAGAGGCCTAAGGAAAGCACCAGACCAGAATATGTGACAACAGGGGGGCAGTGGTATTTTTTATACTGATGTTGTTTTCCCCTTTGTGTTTGTAGTGGTGTGATCAGCAAGTATATAAGTTTCTCTCAGGTTAGTTTGTTAATATCTTGTTTATTTAGCTGTATTTTTAAGCAGACTTTTGATTGATTGACCTCGTTTAAAGGCCTCGTTATTTGGTAAAGTTGCTTAAAAGCAGATCTGTGCTTGTTTGTCTTTTTACTGCTTGGTCCCTAACAGCAGGTTTAGCATGTCCCATTGTGTCTCCTACAGATGATGATGGGAATGGCCACTACAGGGGATGTGCTTTTCATGTTCTGAGGAAGCCATGAAGGCCAGAAGAGGAATAAATGGCAAGATTTGGGGCAGGAAGCCAGTGTACTTTGGCATGGCTAAGTGCAAGAGGAACACCATGCTTACCTAGACCATCAGAACATGCAGAGGAAGACACACATGTAGGTTAATATATCAAGTTATTCCTGAGGGACACATTAAAATGATTTGATATTGCAGTTTTTGCCTATTACAATCACAACTAGCAGAGGGTCCAGCCCCACCCAGATCTGCTTTGGACTGCCCAGAACATCCAGCCACAATATGAGTCACACCTGTCTGATTGTATATAAGTGTTGCATTTGTTACACAGTGTGTGTTTTAGTCTCTCCATGGCTGTGTCATAAACCACATACTAAGATATTAAATAGTGTGATGAAGCCTGGAATTGTCCTGCTGAAATAGACATGGACTTCCTTGGAAAATATGTTGTCTTGATGGTAGCATATGTCTTTCCAAAATACCAATATAAGCCTCTGAATCAATGGTAACTTCACATATATATGCAGATCACCCATGCCCTGGGCACTCATGCACCCCCATGGCGTCACAGATGCTGGTTTTGCACTTTTCATTGGTAACAGTCTGGATGGTCTTTTTCATCTTTGGCACATAGATCCATTGTCATTTTCTTCCCAAAAACAAGCTGAAATATGGAGTCATCTGACCACAGAACACATTATCACTGTCTTTTGGTCCATCTCAGATGACTCCAGACCCAGAGAACTCGCCAGTGTTTGTGCACAAAATTAACATATGGCATCCTACATAGTACAGTTTCAGGTTACATTTCTTGATGCAGCAGTGGACTGTGTTAAGTGACAATGATTTCCAGAGTACACCCAAGTTGGCTATGTCCATCACGGTAGCATGACGGTTTCTCAAACAATACCACCTGACGGCTCAATGGTCACACACATTCAGTAGAGGTTTCCTCCACTGGCCTTTATGCACCCAGATTTCCCCTGACTCTCAGAATCCTTTCAGGATATTATGAACTGCAGATATGACGTTTTTTGAAATCTTGCACTGTGAAATATTGTATTTGAACTGACGGACAAATCGCTGATGAAGAAGTGAACCATGACCCATTCTTGCTTGCAAAGACTAAGTCTTTGGTGGATGCTCCTTTTATACTCTATCCTGATGCCTTCGCCTGTTACCAGGTAAACTGCTAATTGTGGCACCGCCAGCATTATTTTATAATCTTATAATATAGTGTTATTTTGCCTCTGTCCCAACTTTTTTGAGTGTGCTGCAGGTGTCAATTTTTAAATTAGTTTATATTTAACAAATAGAATTAAGTTTATCACTGAAAACACTGAAAATATTTTTGTTGTCCTCTTGTCTCTTAAATAAAGGTTCAAGTGAATTAACAAATAAATTTACATTTTTAAGAATGTGTCCCAACTTTTCTGGAAATGGGCTTTGTATATCCATATCCAGATAAACAAAATATATTTAATTTGTTGCACTATATTCTGTTATTGTATATAAAATACATTCAATGCATATTCTATGATCATCATCTGTAAGCTGGTCTTCTAGAGCTTACCTGGCCTGCTATCTTAGCCAGCATGTTTTTCTCCTAAGAGCAAATTGAGTGATGTAACCCTCTACCCTGAATCCAAAGTCAACACTCAGCACAACCTGTCAATCTTTCGATCCACTCCATTGGCACTGAGGCCTGATTGGACACAATTAGCTCTTAGGAACAAATGACATCAATCCACCATTGGACATCCATGGAGAGGGGACTGATTATTTACTTTAGCTGGACATGCTGATTTCATTTTTACCCCTTAAACTTCTCTGAGGAATTAGCAAGCAGGGAAAAGCATTTAGTATCAAACCAGACCCTCTTGGCCTTCAATGGATTATTATTCAGATAAAACATGGTCAGTGCATGTGCACAATCACAAGCCTGTGCTCTGGTTTTAGCAGACATAACGTACTTTGTTGTTTTTCATTTAGGAAATAACATAGCCATAGGGGTCATACAGGATTATGCTTTCAAGTCTGTTAACATCATAACACAATGGACTCCAAGCAGCATGTTTAAATTATTATAGTCTGAGCTTTTACAGACTATTTTGAGGATGAGGTGTCAGCTCAGTTCCTATACGGCAAATATCACGTACTGTTCCCAATGAGGCACGTCAGGCACAAGAACTGGACAGCTTCAGTATGTCATTTCAAATGAGGCTGCAAAACCAAGAGCTAACGCTTGCCAGTATCCAGGTCTAATAACTCACGTGTTAAATGTTTATATACCTAGAATTACAAATGGACTGTGAATGGGAAATAACTGAGATCTGTTCCCAGCCGAGTCCATGCTCTGTGAATATCATAGCAGGGACAAGCTATGCACCGGTGTGTCTCAGTTCAAGTTGTGGCACCTAATCTGTCAGACACTGAAAAAAACATTGATATACGATCTTTACACTAACAAGCCCTGGTCCTCATCGCTACACTAAACCAGGCACTGAGGGGTAAAGAGGGTATTAGTAGCCTAAAATGAAAGCATTACTGTTAGACGGTATTTGACTGTTCATATACATGAATGTCCCAGATGGCCAGCTGAAACAGTGCAGGAGTGAATTCTATCAAAATGAAACATCTGCTAAAATTCTCTATCAGCTTTTTAATGTTTTAAATAAAAGAAAGCATAACATCATTTCCTGTGAACCGCCATATTAGAGTTACATATTCCTCAAAAAGATGTGTCTAACACTGAGGTCTGATTACCTGCTACCGAGAGATGCAAAAAAGCATCACATTCCTAACTTAAGGATAAACTTGTAGCTGGCCTTACACGCATTAAAATGTACCACATATGTCAGTGGAGTGGTGCAATGACATTCTAGTAAGTATATTTCATCTGGGAAATAAGGTATTCATAAAGCTTATTATTCAGTAACTATTATGAAATTATATAGTGAGGTGCCACTCACAGCAAGATCCCAGGTTCAGTTCCCGGGCAGGGCGGCCTGGGTCCTTTCTGTGTGGAGTTCGCATGTTCTCCCCGTGTCTACGTGGGTTTCCTACAGGGGCTCCGGTTTCCTCCCACAGACCAAAAACATGCATGTGAGGCAAATTGGAGATACTAAATTCCTCCCCATTGCCAACAAGGATTATAGACTTTACAAAATGTGAAATTCTAACCTCTCCTGTCATGAATGTAACCAGTGTGCAAAACATGATGTTAAACACTTAAATAAAATAAAATAAATAAATTACTGTAAATAAATAAATACATGAAACTATGCATGTTTGTTGGTTCAATATGTTAAGGCTCTGGGTTACTGATCAGAAGGTCACGGGTTCGAGCCCCAGCACCAACAAGCTGCCACTGTTGGGCCCTTGAGCAAGGCCCTTAACCCTCCCTGCTCCAGGGTCGCTGCCTCATGGCAATCTGACCCCAACTCCCTAACAAAAAAAGCTGGGATATGCAATGAAATTGTGCAGTAATGTACATGCGACGGGCGGCACGGTGGCGCAGTGGATAGCGTTGTCGCCTCACAGCAAGAAGGACCCGGGTTCGATCCCCGGGTGGGGCGACC
>JAOVVG010000030.1:5465141-5476707 GCA_028566375.1 Leptodoras nelsoni
GAATAATGCACTTATCGAGGTTGTGTTAACCTGGTGGTATTTTTACCAACTGGAAAAACAGCAAGAGGTGATAAAATATATAGAGGAGTCAAAACTTGTTTTTGTTTGGAATGCATGCCATACTCTTCCTGCCTGTCAGTGTCGCATCTTGTAGCATCATGTTGTGGGTTTGGTTGGTTTAGATGTCTTTGGTTCGTATTGTGTTCATACTTAAAATGAACCACACCAGAATTTGTTTAGCTTATTTGCCACACACTAGAG
Organism: Leptodoras nelsoni; assembly: GCA_028566375.1. Lineage (NCBI taxonomy): Eukaryota > Metazoa > Chordata > Actinopteri > Siluriformes > Doradidae > Leptodoras > Leptodoras nelsoni. The sequence continues at coordinate 5,465,403 of JAOVVG010000030.1, forward strand.
TGTGTCCTTTTTAAAAAAAAAAAATGAAGCGTTCACACTTGCTCTAACGAACCGTGCAATCGCACCAGGGTTCATTTTGATTGATCCAAAGCTGACAAGTCTGAACACACCTTAAGATTATAATTATATAATTAAAATATATAGTAGCTTAGATCTCTATACACCTGTTAATATGTCTCGGGGCAGTTGTTGAGTTATGCAAATAAACAAAACTAATGTCAATTAAAATTAAACCCTCTTATATCTATTTGTAGGATTTATTGATGGTGTAATAAGAATGATGTGGAACAATTTATTATGCACACATACTTAATTAAGCACAGATATATTCGCAGTTTCTGATTCTTCAAGTCCATAATGCTCTATTCTCTTCTTGTGGTGTGATAAACAGACTAGTTGTGACCTTTTTGTTTGAACACAAATCCACTAAGTTTGGTTTATTGGTTCTGTCATTTGTAGGTTTTTAATTTGTTCATGGATTGAACACTGTATGCGTCAGTCTACTTTTTGTTTCTTCTTGTTCACTTTCTTCCGCCTCACATTGATTGCATCATACGTTTTTTGGTATGTTGTGCATGTGTAAGAGAAGCAGGATGAAAAATATAAGCACAAATGAAATTCTAGAGGGATGTGTTACTGACCTGATGTGACTCCATGTCATGCTTCATAAATCTACAGTCTGAGCTAGAAAGAAATCAGCCCTAGACTTGCTTCTTCATAGTATTCCTTAATGGTGTGTTTTGTTCTACAAAAACCCACAGTATTTTGCCTTCAGATTTTTGAATAGTTTAACAGCAAAAATCTGATGTGTATGACAAACATGAAACCTTATATAGATGTATTTTTTATGTTAAAACAGAGGAGCTTAGCCCATTTATATGAGATGCCCCTGCACTCATCTAAAATGAAAGAATACCTGACCAGAGCTGTTTTTAGTAATGTTTTCTTACTACAAAAGAAGTGGAAGAATATAGTGAAAAGTCAGTGGGTGCAGTGTTGTGTCCAGGTGTTTTAGAAAAGTCGTGAAATTGGTGCAAGGATCGCACATTTCTGAGGTTATTGGAATGCAGATCTCTTTTCTTTCTATGAGCTATGTACAGTCCTTTTGTTATGCTCGTAAATCCACTTACAGCTGCATAAGGATTAACTCGGCTCTTCTCACAGATGCCAGGATGGAGTGCTGTGATGTGGAGCCACGCTACACGATCGAGCAGATAGACCTGCTTCAGCGCCTCCGGCTGTCCGGCTTGACCAAACCTCAGATCCTTCAGGCCCTGGAGTCTCTGGAGAGACTGGATCCAGAGCACCGCTCGCCTTTCTGTGACAATCACTCAGCCCCGCCCAGGGCTCCTACCTCTGCGGCTCCGGCTGCACCTTCTTCCTCATCCTCTTCATCTTCCTCTCTCACCTCAGCTACTACACAGACTCCGGTTCTAGATGCTGCACTGTCTCCTAGCAACAGTTACGATGCCTCGTCCCCACCCTTGTACCCACCTGGCGGAGTTCAGAGGTCGTTCGCTTATGACCTGGCAGAAGAGGATTGGGATCTGGAAGAGAAGGTGGAGGAGTACATGAGGTATAAGATTGTATCACAGCATCTTATCGTGCTGGTATTACCTTGTTTTTTGCATAAGGCCAGCAGGAAATGGTGATTAATATAACCCTAGACAATGGTAGGGAATGTCCCTAGAGCAGCTGTGTAATTTTCAGAGCTTGTAGGCTTTTCTAAAGTGGGTCAGTTGTAGTGGAATGGAGACAGCTGGCTTTAATAAGAAGTTTTCAAGCTCTTAAAATGTTTTTGGGTGGTGCTGTTTTCTTCGGTATGTAACATCCTGTCCAACTATATTAACTGTTGATAGTGAGAATGTAAACAATGTAGGTCTCTATTTCCTTTTTACCACTTTAGTGCTGTTTTGTTTGTGCTGTTTTAGTGGTTGGATTGGTTCTATAAATTGTAGCAGTGTATAAATTGTATAAACTGCTAAAACCCTTAAAAAGTTGGTAAGGTCCTTTAAAAGCTAATTAGGGATGACTATTTTTGCATGTGACATGAAACATTCACAACAATCCTTTAAAACAAAACTTTAAAAACAAAAAACATTATACGCCCCCATTATAAACCACAGCACTATTGAATTCTTAATTCTGATTGGTCAAAAGGAGTTGATTAATTTCTGTAATAGCAGATCTGCCAGCTGCACCAGCTGTAACCAAATCACAGGTTTATATTAATGCACTGCTCGTAATGTATTAGCATTTGTGTAATGTATTACATACTTTATATAATCTGTTATAATCTGTTGTTCCACTTAGCTCAGTAAACTGATTAAACATAGTGCTTTTTAATGACTACGAATTCATAATCATTTCCGTCTGCAAGGAGACTTTTATTTAACATTTATTGAAGGAGCCTCCAGTGTAAGCACTTTGTAACTGGAAGTTTTCTGTCATAGGAAAGTCTTTAGCAAAGAGGATTTTCACTTTGGCGTGCTTTGCAGTTTCTCTGTTCACAAGCTGCATTGTTTCTGCCTGTTTAGCTACCTGAGTAAGTGAGGGAATGACTGTTCGTAGTAAGTTGTTTTACAGCCTTTCGAAAGTTAATAGTTAAGAGGATGGAACGGTGGAAATGTTCTTGAATAAATTAAATTGTAATCTTTGGCATATTGCTGTGGTATAAGAGAAATAAAAATCCTCAGGAAATGCTGTTTTACGTAAATAATCAGCTTCATACCACGTTACCACCGGTTGTTGATTATTTTCCTATAATAAGAAACTATCATTCAATAAAATATACAGTTATAATGTTACATTTTAAAAGATTAAAAGATTAAATTAAATAAAAACCTAAAAAAAATTATATTACATAAATTAATAAAATATATTTTTTTATTTAAATTAAATAATACTATAATATATACATTATTTTATTAATTACCTATAATTTTTTTTACTTTAGGATAATATACTTTATAATATATTTAAATTGTATTATTATAATATAAAAAAGAATTATTATAATAATTCCTTGTCATATTTTAGTGCTCTCCTTGTCCTGGATTAGGATTTTTTTTTTTAATCTAATTTGTGTTATAAGACATACGCTTACTATTTAGCTTAACATATAACTGTTATTACATAATTTATAGACTATTAACCTACATGTGATGCATGTGTATGAGTTTTAGGAGGGACAGTAACCTGGTAAAGGAGGAGATCAAGGCTTTCCTCAATAACAGGAGGATCTCTCAGGCTATTGTCGGCCAAGTTACAGGTACGCAGTCCTTCTCCATACGCTGGCTGTTGTTCATCAAAGATGAGTAGAATTTGTAGAGTTTGAGCTCCTGGACTTATGAACAAATCTGCATGTAATTCAGGAAACTATTGTAAAAGATTAAAATGAGTGTTTTAGTGCAGATGATAAATCAGCTGAAGCTGTGTGCATGCAAGCTTCTACCCACTAGTCCTTTATTTATGCCATGCATACAATTTTACCTTCATGTAGATCTTATTAACATGACATGCTTCTTAATTAATGCAGCAGTAAGCCAATATCAGGAAAACATTCAGCAGACTATTTAGTTATCCTAGATCTGAGAAAAGAAGTAAAACAAGCAGGGAAATTTATTACAGCGAAGCTAGAACAAAAGAATGAAGTGCAATAAATTCAACTGCGAATAACGTTTCAGCTGAGGAAATGATTGTCCAGTAGTTTGTCTTTGTGGAGTATTTTGATTAACTGAAATTAGTGGTATTTAGGTGAATATAGACAGTCATTGAAGTGTGCTGTGTTTTTCATAAAGCTGTTCAAAACGGGTAGAAAAGTGAAGCGTTTTCCTTCTTCACCTGCGGGTAGTTAGTTACCTTTCTTCATTGCAACATTTGTATACATGTTCACACATGTTATGTCTGGTTCCACAGAAGACAGCCTTAAAGCTTATATTTTGAAAGCTTAAAGCTTGTTAATGATTAAACATTTAAAGCTTCATTTATAAATGTAGCTGAGCCAAGTTTCAATCCTGTTTCAATAAACAAATCCTTATTTTAATAAAATGCTGAAAGGAATGAATCGAGCCACAACGAATAAATCACCGTGCGAAATTTGATCGTACAGATACACCGAAAGATTAAGTGAATGAATTATGAATTCGTGTTCTCGTTTCCCAATCAGATTTGACTATATCCATTTTTTTATGAATAAAGGCCAATATCTTTAATGTAATTAAAAACAATATTTCACTGTTGATTTGCATGCCAAGGAATTTGAAGAAGGAGCAGACTCAGGGCTTTATTATGCAAAGCTCCAGTCATATCTGTATGTTTTTTATATCCAAGTAAAACCAGTGTTGGGATATACAACTTATTTTGTACTTTTCTTCAATCAGCGTCTGCGCTTCTTGATGTTTTAATATGTTTTGTTACAAGAACAACTTGGATGAAAATCAGGGCAGGGAAATATAGTATATATACGGTATACACTGAAGTACCAGAAAAACTGGTATACCAGTTAATACATGGTAGGTCCCCCACGGGATCTTGGAAGGAACGTTGCACAGTCCTCATATTCATGTTTGTTGAGGGCCCCAGCATAGAATTCAGATGTTTGTTGAGGCAGTGTTGTATGCCTATTGTGCGGAACGATTCTAGCTAGCCGACGCTGGTCACGTTCACGCTGCTGTCATAAGTTTGAGGTTTTGCCGGAATGCTTGTCGTCACGGTACACCCTTGAAATGCTCATGCGTGAAAATCCAAACTTTGCTTCTACCCCCACTCATGGCAGAAACAGCTCTAGAAGCTTCCACAGATATATGCACCAGCATATGCAACCAATAATGTGCACAGGTGCTTCTGCTGTGTATTTTGCAAAGGCTCTAGTACCAGTTTTTTGGTATTTCAGCGTATACTCCACTTTTTATTTTTTCGTTTGCAGATGGAGGCATGCATCTTAAATTTGTTATTTAACCCAAAAAAATGAGCAGCTACAAAGGACTGTAATTTAAAAATACTTCAACAACTCCAAAGTAATAGTATAGAACTATCCTGTAACTGCATATGGTAATGGTTTAGCTCGGAGAGTAATTATTTTCTATACTGTTAAGCAGTAGGCTTAAAAATAGCCTGCGTATTGTATCTCCAGCTAACTTGCTTATATCTTTGGAGAATCTAAATGAGGGCTGTTTGCTATTAGCCAGCAGTATGATACATTGGATTAAATTCTACCGTCCTGCGAGGGATGTTCCTTATATAACCCGAGTGTCTCAGATGCAGCACCGCTGACACGTAAAAAAATGCCGTGCAGTTGCCTGCCAAGTCTTGTGAAATCACAGTTGAAATCACAGTTGTCCTTGGGATATTTTTCACGGTGTGGTAGGGAAACTGTCTTTGCAAGTCTATCAGAGCTGTGTTCCATTATTTACATATGTTATTCATAGGTATCAGTCAAAGCTACATCTCCCAGTGGCTGCTGCAGCAGGGCCTGGAGATGAGCGACTCCAAGCGCAGGGCTTTTTACCGCTGGTATCTGCTGGAGCGGAACAGTCCAGGTGAGTCTTAGATAGACGCAGTTTCTAGCATGGGGTAAAAGTATTTCTGGTGGTAAATCTTTGCATTCTATTTTGTTCATCTGCCTACCATCCACATTCTTTTACACTTCCTTTCCACATGGTCCTCAAGGGCTTGTAATTCAGTATGGTTTCTAAAACGGGCTTCATGAATCTAAAAAAAAAAAAAGGCTTTTCAATTATGGATAGAAATGAAACTAGCTGATTTAATTTGCCAGCATTTATATTACTGAGTTAATGTTGGGTTTGGCAAAGCCTATAGATGTGCATACTGTTTGGGAAATGAGCTTAAGAGTCTGTCACCCAGCCAGAACAGTCATTTACTCACATTAATACAGTTAATGTGACAGAGGTTAAAGGGCTGAGAAAGTAATGCAGAGTTTGGATGAAACCCTCCAGGATATTTAGCTCTCCACAGCTTCCTGTAGAACCCCAGAACTAGACTGTGCATTGTACCTCTTAGTCCTGATCCTTGGCCTGGAACGTGCTGGTTTTCGTCTTGTCCATACGCCAGCTAACGCTACTAACAGAGCTCTGTGCATGTTGCTTTGTAATCCTCTGTAGTGCTGCAGTATTGAGCATGTCTCCGCACACTTAATCCCCTGCATTATAGACATCTTAATGCAACTCCTAATAAAACTGATAATGGCAGTTCTCTCTACGGGTGATATGAGTGCTATGGTTCTATTCGTCTATGAATGAGACGTTGTTGGACTTTGGAAGCGACTTTAGTTAACATCCAGTTTTCTGATTGCCCAAATGGCTTAAAGGGTTCAGATGGACTGAAAACCAGCATGCTCAGGGCCACAGGAGCAGGACTGACACCCCCTGGAGTAGACAGAGAGAACTACTGATGCACCTGCTCCCTTGGTACTCTGCACAGCAGACCCAGCCAGGTAACCATCATGAACCCAACTGCTGTAGTTATAGCTGGACTATAGGCAATGCATGACCCAGACAGCACTCCTTGCACATTTTCATAAAAAAAAGTTTTATCATGCTATAAATTCCATCATCCATATGTAATGTCTGTCCAACAGTCACCATTAGTAAGAAGGAAGTGTTATTTTAGTTTCCTGACTCATGTCTGTGTTGTGTGTGAAGGTGCTACTCTGTCCATGCGCTCGCTGGTCAAAGAGGAACCTGACTGGAGAGTTGCCGGTTGCCCAGGAGACAGGACAACTGTGGGCGGGCCTTTCAGACTGAGGAGGGGCAGCCGTTTCACCTGGAGGAAAGAGTGCCAGTCGATCATGGAGAGGTGAGTCATGTACAGAGATGGTCCAGATAAAAATAGGGCACTTGCAATTTAGGGATTTGAGAGATGGAGCAATGTCTGGCCAATGTCTGTAGCTGCAAAAAAAATATTTGAGCCCTTCACATGCGGGAACTGCAGCCTATTGAACGAGCATTCGTTCATAGGTTTTACCACAAGGTGGCTGCAGTAGGCTATTTCTGATTATTTGCTTCTTTAACTTTGCATTTTCTCTACAGTAATGCAATGTTTGGTGCATTTATGAAATCACAGAGCTACTACAATAACAGAAACAGCTGGCACTTTTTTCCTTCTATTATTTTTTTCTTCTAATATTTTATCTGTATTTCCAACAAAACACAAAACTGTGTAGTGGAGGAAAAAATCAGCCTGCATGTGTAGGCTTACGTGGAAATGGAGTAGCTTCAAATAGCTATACAGACCTAGTTTGAATCCTCCCTGTGTTAGTGCAAATGAAATGAACAGCCCAAATGCCATAAAATGAAAAGTAGTCTACTTTGTAAATGAATGAAAATGCTCTCTTTCTTTCATCCTCAGCCTGATACAGTGTGTTTGTTCTGTTAATAAACAAAAATGAGTGAAAGCATTTTTGGAATTTGAATCTATAACTATCTTAGGAAAACACCCATTCAAGCCATCATATTGAGTTCAGCAAAGAGGTGTGATGTGCATTTTGACAAAGTAGACAGCAATGTGGCTCTTAAGACAGTGGGTGAACGTGACCAGCGTCAGCTGGCAAGAATCGTTTCACACGATAGGCATGCGACACTGCCTCAAGCAACATCGGAATTCAATGCTGGGGCCTCAACAAACATCAGCGTGAGGACTGTGCAACGTTCCCTCCTGTGGGGGACCTACCAAGTATGAACATCTCACAGAGCACTGTTCAGACCATCATCCTGAAAATGGAAGAACTGCCAACCTACCAAGACATGGCCGTCCACCTAAACTAACTGCTCAGGCAAGGAGAGCACTAATTAGAGGCCCTTGGTCACTTTGGAGGAGCTGCAGAGCTCAGGTGGGAGAATCTGTCCACAGATCGTGTCGTGTACTCCACACATCTGGCCTTTATGGAAGAGTGGCAAGAATAAAGCCATTCCCATTTGTGTAGGGGACAACATACGGAAACATATGGAAGAAGGTGCTCTGGTCAGATGAAACCAAAGTTTACCTTTTTGACCTAAATTCAAAATGCTGTGTATGGTGGAAAACTAACACTGCACATCACCCTGAACTCACCATCCCCACTGAAACATGGTGGTGTGGGCATCATGCTGTGGGGATGCATTTCTTAAGCAGGGACAGGGAAGCTGGTCAGAGTTGATGGGAAGATGGATGGAGCTAAATACAGGGCAATCCTGGAGGAAAACCTGTTAGAGGCTGCAAAAGTCTTGAGACTGGGGCAGAGGTTCACCTTCCAGTAGGGCAACAACCCAAAGTCCAGACCTAAATCCCATTGAGAATCTGTGGCAAGACTTTTTGCTGTTCACAGAAGCTCTGATGCTCTGTTCCATTCAATCTGACTGAGCCTGAGCTTTTTGGAAAGAAGAAAAGATTTCAGCCTGTAGATGTGTAAAGCTAGTAGAGATATACCCCAAAAAGACTTACAGCTGTAATTGCAGTGATAGGTGGTCCTACATTTTCTTTTCTCGTCACAATTACTTGCTATTTTGTTTTGGTCTATTACATAAAATCCCAATAAAATGCATTTATGTTTGTGGGTGTAATGTGAAAAAATGTGGAAATTTTCAAGCGGTATGAATACTTTTTCAAGTCACTGTATATAGATAAAATAAAATTGAATTGAATCAACATAAGTTAGCCTTATTAAGTAAACACTGATGAAGTAAAAATTTTCCCCCAATTTTCTAACTATTTTGGTCAATTGCCACATCGTCAGGATTTCTTCCATATCATACGACAACTACCAACCAGATCCACGTGACGCCAGCCGACTGCATCTCATCCTCAGTGGCAGTGTAACACACACTGAGGAAAGTGTGACACCCACAGACACCCATGTTTAATGGCTAGTGTCATTATGATTGATACAGGAGAGAGAGAGAGTATGCCACCCCTCCCTCCCTGAGAGCAAGGCCAATTTTGGTTTTTAGACTCCTGGTCACGGATTTATACTCGCAGTATCAGGATGACGGGGCATAAGCATTTCTGTTGCGGCACTTAGGAGCAATTTTACAGTCTTTGACAGGAAAATCAATGTCTATCTATCACATGCAAATAAGGCTTTTTAAATGACTGGTAAGCACACACAGCGCAATAGTATTTCACTGAAAACCCTCTAAACACACGATAATGACTATACAGCACACCTCATTTGCATAGTTAATGAGATAAGAGACAGCCAAAATGGCTTTATAGGATTAAAAGCTGGTACTGTTTTAAGCTATGCAATAAATTAAGGTACATTAGAACGCAAGCAAACTATGATCAATTACATCTGTAAAAATGATAGAAGAATAAACAATTGCAGACCATTTTCTTTGTTGTTCTAACCCAAATGTTTTACTAACATGGCTTAAACATTATGGTATAATAATAATAATAATAACTAAATAATAATAAAATAATAATGCCATATTCTGACATGTTTCTTCAGGGTGAGCTGTGTCACTGGCTGTTCGTACTAACAATAAACTAGCCCTGACACGTTGTCTGTCATTTTCCAGTTTCTTTATAGAGAATCAGTATCCTGATGAAGCCAAACGAGAAGAGATTGCCAATGCCTGCAACTCTGTCATCCAAAAACCCGGTGAGAAAAAACGGTTTTGTCTGCAGATCAGCAACATTTACCCGTTTTCTGTTACTGCCTCATTGTGATAGTGCATTAGATTCTGATTAGATTCGAGCATACAAATTGAAATGAAATAATTGCATTCTTCTTTGTGCGAAATTTTGTTCTAGGGTGCAAACTTTCTGAATTTGAGCGAGTCACTGCTCTGAAAGTGTACAACTGGTTCGCCAATCGCAGAAAGGAAATGAAGAGGCGGGCCAACATAGGTGAGATGGCCTGCAGTTGATTAGATTTAGAAGGACAGTCTTTTGATAAGAAATAACTGAATTATTGTACCAGAGGACTTCTGTGGTTAAAATGTCTGATTGTCAGAATGGTAAAGATTGGTGCGAGGAGACACTGAGTGTTATGTCTGTGTCTGAGCCGTTCCTTTAAGCTTTCCAATACGAAAAGTCTTCAGGATGGAAGTCTGTACAACTTGCAATTTGAAAAGAAAAAGACAGATGTTGATGAGAGAACAGTGTTTATAGCTGTGTATAAAATATTAGTGCATCTCAAATAGAATTAGAATTAGAATATAGTGGAAAAGGTTTGTTACATTTTAAGTGACATTTCTAGCCTTTTTGTGTTCATTTTGATCATTAGGCCTTACAGCTCATGAAAATCAGAAATCCTGTATCTCAGACAGTATATGTATGCCGTATATATCTCTCGGTGTAGTTCAGCACACGCAACCACAATCATGGTTCAGAGTGCTGACTCGACAGTTGTGGCAAAGACGATCATCAACACCCTCCACAAGGCCACAGAAGGTCGTTGCTGAAAAGGCTGGCTCTTCACAAAAGAAATATTCTAATCATTTGAGATACTGGATTTCTGCTTTTCATGAGCTACATAATATCATAATGATCAAAATGTAAAAAAAATGCTTGAAATATATATATGACAGTTTACCTTCTCAAATTAAATTATGAAAAACTTTTTCCACTATATTCTAATTTTTTGAGATGCACTAGTAAGTGATAATAGAAGTGACCTTGTTTCATTGACATTACATAACCTAACTATAAATGGACAAAAAGTAGGATGTCATTTTATAATAAATAAAAATGTTCCCATGGGTACATTTCTAGTAATAAAACACTTTATGTTAAAATAGTTAACTTCAGTACCTCTGCATCATGACAAGCCACATCATATCACCCTGTCACTGATTGATCGTTTTGCTGTAACAGCACATCTCATTGTGTTTGTTCTTTACATGTTACCTAGCAGATGGAAGAAACGGTTATGGAATATACAGCAGTTATGAAAGTAACAATATGGGCTATTTTTCTCTCATTTTCTCACTCTATCCCAACCACCCTATCTCACCTTTCTCAGAGGCCGCCATTCTTGAGAGTCATGGAATAGAAGTGCCGAGCCCCAGCTGTCACTCTAATGGTGAAGAGGTTGAGAACCAGGAGTTTGGAGATCAGGTTGTGAATCAGCGATTTCCAGATCAGGTGGGAGATTAACTAATCCACCCTCAGTACCCTATTTTAGTGATGATAACTCGTATAGCAGAATTGACAAACCCGTGGACATGACTGGAACAGAGGATGAAGAAGAGCCCAGTTAGGTAGTACTGGAGGGTTAGAACCAGGGGCAGGGGTGGCTCAATGGTTAAGGTGTTGGGTTACTGAATAGAAGGTTGGGGGTTCAAGCCACAGCACCACCAAG
>JAOVVG010000030.1:5495080-5512555 GCA_028566375.1 Leptodoras nelsoni
GTGTGTCTCACTGCACGGATGGGTTAAATGCGGAGGTCCAATTTCACTGTGTGCAAGCACAAGTGACAAATATGTCTTACTTACTTACTCTTTTGTTAAAGTTCACTATTAAAATTTGAAGCAGGCATTGTGTGTGTGAGAGAGAGAGAGAGAGAGAGATAGAGAATTCATATCTTTAAGGAAGGGTTACTTGTTTTACTGTGATTCAGCAATAACGCCATTTGAAATAATTCATCTGTTTATTTAGTAGCCAGACACTATTAGACTAAAATTCACTAGGCTATGCCTAATCAAGGTATTATGCTAATGTTTGGGCAAACAGCCAAAAAAGGTAATAGTGTAACACTGCTCACTATGCTGTAGCCTACAGTGGCTTGTCCAAAACCTTGTCTACACAAGTGTCTATCCTTTTTGAAATCTGCACTAAATAAGAAAATTCATCTCGTACTCTGTGACGTAGATCCTAACATTATACAGGCTAAAGTTAGTCACTTGTAGGTCAGGTGGCTGATTAATGTGCAGATGCACAGATGCAGTGATCTTCTGTGGTGTTTGTATGTATGCCTACTGGCCTGGCATACATACTGCAAAAGTTTCACTTGTTTCTGTAGATCTCTACAGGCCCAGACAAATTCTGGAATGTTGTGTGAATGTGAAACTTTTTGAAACCACAAAGGAAAAATCTCGGTTTCAAAAATTCCATTGTCATGTGGACAGGGTCTTAAAGCCACAGACAGGAATTTCTGCAGATCTCTGCACAATGTCAAGCAAAGGGTTCATTGTAAGTTGTCCATCTGTAAAGCCAAATTCGGGACTTCCTTCTTTTAACATGGTTGAAAAATGTCTTGTGGAACACTTAATCTGCAAGATCCCTGGTGTTTTCTCTTGCTCCTTTCTCAGAGGTTCACGATTCTTCTTATAAGCAAAATAAAAAAACATTCATAGGGAAGAAAACATTTATAACGATAAGTTATCCACTTTTGAAGTCAAACACATGTGGAGAAACAGCAGTGTTTACCCAAAAGTTAAACATACACTTATCTTACTCAAACAGGAAGACAATGTCAATACAAATAACCCAATTATTCAGGGATTTTTGATTAGCAAAAAACATATTAGTTTCAAGATAATTTAGTGCAATATTTGCAACATGGAGTTTTAAGGAATTTACTGCTTTTGAGTTAAAAAAATTATTCACTTATTAACTTAGTTTTTACCCCCATGAGTTCAAGCCCAGCACCACTAAGCTTCAACCTTAACACTCTCTGCTCCTGGGCACCACATCATGTCTGACCCCAGCTTCCTAACCAGCTGGTATATGAGAATAAATTAATTCTAGTTCTGAATTTTGAGGTTTCAGATGTGCATTTGGTATTTGGCATCTGTATAACTGTAATATAATGTGTATGGAATATTAAACCAGGAATGTCTGAGTACGTACTGAGATAGACAGTGTACTGCAGTGAGGATCTGTCTGTTGGCAATGATGACCCTCTGACAGGCTAACCTGCCAGGGCCAGTCACCTGCTGAGGCATCAGAACTTTGACCAACTTATCACTTTGGCATTAAATTGATTTAATCCTTAGAACATAAGTAAGCAAAAGTAAGTAAGTAGGTAGGTAAACGTACAAATAAATAGGGTGCATTCTGGTATAGTTGGACATCAAATAAATTGGGACATTTGTACTTAACTTAAGGATTAACTCTGGCCTGAAAATAAAACATAAAAAATATTTTAAATATTTAAAAAGTTAGTTCTTGCAGTGGAACCAACTGATAGAAACTGATATTCATAAAATAGTTGTGTTTAGCATCAAACAGGAAGCTGACCCCTAAAGTCTGGAGGAAATTTGTATGCTTTGGCAAGAATTCTTTTAATCAGGTTACAAAATTACCATGGCCAATATATTACCCAAATTTATGACCCATGTATAAAAATTAGACATTTTACATAAAATTATGTACAGTTATAATGTAATCATTTCTTTATATGCAACCCAGATTCAACCCAGATTCTTCTCCAGATTGCTGGAATATTCCCTGCCCTGAATTCTAATACAATTCCTGTGTTATACCTAAAACTTCTGGTTGAACTGCTATTAAAAGCACATGGCCTTAAAGCTCCTCACAAACTCTATTAAACCTAGCGAGTTTTGAGCTGTGGATTCTTGGATAGACACTCTGTGTTTGACCTGTCTTGCTTTGGCTCATTTTTTGCTTGTGCCCAGTCCCTGTATTCTGATACTGATCTTTTTTTGGTACATTGAGTCTTCCCTGACGCATAACTCGCACGTGTTCAATCACTGGTGATTTTTATGGTAAAGTGGTAAAGCCTCTGCCTGTTTTGCCACAATTAACCTCATGCCCATCATCCCTTACTCTGTGTCTCTGAGCCCTCCGATATAGCACAGCTCAGCAGGAATGGATGTGCAAATCACTCCCTGATGATGCATTGATAGGTTTGTCATTCAATGGTGTTTATATAAAGTTTATCTATATATAGAAACTGATTTAATATTTAATTTAAAGTGATTTACTACAGTTCACTATGTTCTCCACCCAGTCCAACATGGAGGTACAGACTGTTTGGAGCCTGCCAGTGCCTCTGTGGCAGGACATCTGTCTCCGGTTTGATGGTTGTTCCTTACGAACAATTCTCTGCTGGACACAGGGGCAGTTGCCACTGTGAGCTTGGATAGTACCTGTCTAGAACCTTTTAATCCTTTAACTGACTTACAGATATTGCTGATACTTTGAGAGAGACTACAGATTTTTAGCCTTTTGCTCATAAGTCATCCTTCCTGCCCACATAGCAAACAGTCTTCCTGGGCTCTCACACTTGGATCATCTCTGATTCCCAACAGGGGCCTACATCCACTAAGCCTGTATTAGGCATACAAAAATTATTCAAATTGATAATGCATCCTAAAATATGAATACGATCCTGAATACAAATACAGATCTGAAGAACACTTCAGAATAGTTGTGTTCATTGGGATCCTGTAGGATGAATACAAAAAGTATTGTAAAGTTTTTTTTATTTAATTGGACGGTCACAGAATTGGCAGAAGCCAATAGGAAGAGTTGCCAGTTTTCAGCATTAAATCATTGTTTTCCAATAACCTCTTGTAATCATATCCTGGTCATCCTTTTTTTCTGACGGGATATGACTATCATTATACAAAGCTTGATGTGTGGCCATTATTCATAACCTTAATAATGTGTCATTAGTAGCTTGGACTCAAGTCCTTGGCACCTATGTACTTTTTTGTCCTTCTGCATGCAAAACAGCAAAGATTCATGACCAAATGTCTCTTGATGGCGAAGAAAGTCAACTAACCACCACCATGTTTCACTTCCTCCCTCGACCATTCCCATCATCCGCTCTGAAAGGGCTTGGGAAAACACAAAGGGGCACATTGATTATATTGCCCCCCGAAGGATGGTTTCTGGTGTGCAAGTAATCCAACCCAAAGCCACATCAAGCTCGGAGTAAAGCTTAATGCCAGAAACGCACTGAGCTTATGCTGACATTTGCAGTAACTCAACTTCTTCTCCAGCATATGCTGACTGCAAGCTGACTGAAATCTGGTGTTTTCCAATGTCATGAAAAGGCAGCACTTCTAGGATGCTATGGCATTGATTCTTCATTGAATGATGCTGAAGGAATGTTCAGATGTCTAGGATCCTTCAAAGCCATGACCACACTGTTCATTCTGAGAACTTTCTAGGATACCTAAATGTACCCTCAGTATTCTTTAATTACCCACAATCCTACGTGCACCTACTTTGAACTGTAGTACAGAACTGAAGGCAGGGCCTCTATGTTTTAGTTACACAGGATTAAACATTATTTTAAAGAAGAAATCATAAAACATGTTATGCTTCACTGTCTAAAATGTGGTGCAGGGAAAAGGGAACTTATACTGAACTTTTCTTTAAAGAAATCAAGTTAAGATTTGATATATATATGGTCTTTTACAACAAAGTTCTAGTTCTGTTTGAATATCATAGGACAGCAAACTTGATAAATATAATAATTTTTAAATATAATAACTACCAACTTTTATTTTATTTTTTCTCTATTTTTATTTTATTAGTTAGTGAATGTATAGTTAGATTCCCGAACCGCACTCATTTCCAGTTGCTGGTGGTAATGCACCATAAGTTTGTTTGCTTACTGCCATAAAGTTGGACCTTGACAGTGGAACAGTGACACAAACTGCACACTTGCTACTGCTCCACTATTATGTGTTTGTTGAATGTCTTGCCTAGCCTCGTAAGGACCCAACTCAGAAAGGACACATCCTACCAAGGATGCATTCTTGATATTGCGAAACAGCCTTCATGTAGTTCATTTACATGAACTTTTTACTTTGCTGCCACCTAATGGTTTGGGGATTGGTGACAAACCTGGTTCACACCCATGGAAAAATAACATAACACACTGATTTAAAAAGGCACTTTTCTTTTTATCTCTGCAAGCGATTTCATGTCAAATAGATAACATAGTTGAGAATCTGAGTAAAGATATGTAAATGACTGAGGAAACAAATAAGCAAACAAACAGAAAAATACATCAGTAAAGATGAGGGAATTTGCGTTTATATTTTTTTGTGTCTTTATATTGAGAAAGGCACCAGTCACTTCTCACCAGTTTAAATCTGGAATATAATACTAAGTTTAAAAATGTTTTTTTTGTTTAAATAATAAGTATAATTTCTTTTTTAATGTGGCTATATCACTATTTGAATTGTTCAATTGTTTGAGTTTTGCATGAAGTCTTTCATTTTTATGTAACAGCATGGGGAGTGTTAAGAGGATACATTCTTAACATTTTGTAATGACTAAAACCAAAATGGATATTACTCTGAGATCAAAGCTCACTTGTCCCAACATGTTGCATAATTCTGAAAAGTCCACTACATTAGATGAATCAGAAGGCCCCGATCTCTGTTCCCCACGTATTCCCTGACTTGCTGACCCTCATTAGTGAGGCTGGAGACCTCAGAGCAATGAAGGGTCTGAAGGAAACCTGAGGATGACCTGCAGATGAAGAGCAGGGGGAAGACGAAGAGGAATTAGATGAAGGGGAAGAGGAGCTATGAGAACGGGATGGGACAGAATGCAGAGGTGAAGGAACTGTTGAGTTCTCTGTGGATGGCTGTGCCAGTCTATGAGGGTGTGATGAAACAGAGGACATCCTGTGCACTGGAGATAATGCAGGGCCCAATAGCGCCCCCTGGTTTCCCAGCGGTGCCACACACAGGGATGGAGAAGGGTATGCCAGGAGTGTCGCACTAGCATGAGGGGCCATGTCTCGGTGGTTGGCAGGAGGAAAAGGGGAAGCTGAGGCTGGGCTAGAGGATGCACTGAGCTGAGGGAAGGAGCCCCAAGGCCATGGAGGAAAGGCCAGGGCAGCTGGGCTCTGACGCAGAGGGTCAAGTTCACTGGCACACTGACTCAAGTGGGACACCAAGCGGGCACCAATAGGATCTGAAGAATCTGCACCCTCCAGGGAGCTGAGGTATCTCACCACCTCGCCCACACACTCACGAAATCCCAATGTTCTGTAGTCTACTGCCAGTGCTCGAGCATCTAAATAAACTTCGAGGTAAAATCATCACATGTCAGTACCATCAGTATACATATCTCTTAACTTGTGTATTTTAGCACAAATGCAGAAAATGCAGAAAAACATGTCTACTCTGCTCACCTTTTGAACCCATGGCATGCAACAATTTGAGATGATCCACTGTCATTTGAAGAATTTCAGCCTTCTCAAGTTTAGATGAACCCTAACCAGGAAAAGTGAATTGAAACTATTTTCAATGATTTAAACATTAAAGGTACAAGTCATAATTAATCATAGATATACAATTGTCAAATGATTAAAAAGGTAATATCTTACAAAAAACTATTTTTTGTAGTATTGCTATGTCAATCTGAGTAATGTATTGTTTCCCTCTGGTTTCTGTACATTTTTCTTTTTGTTATCATCCCCTAAATCATCCCCCAGTTCCCTTCCACCAGTCGGCTCTTCTCTGACTGGGAAATGTTCTTTTCAGAGATATGTAAACCCAGCCAACAGCATGTTTTCCGACTTCAATTCAATTTTATTTATACAGCACTTTTAACAATGGGCATTGTCCCAAAGCCGCCTTACAAAGACACAAAATCTGGACTGAACTTTTAAATTGATAGAACTTTTATTCCCAATGAGCAAGCCAGAATGATGGGGGCCAACTGCTGCTCATGCTGCATCACAGGGAAGATTCAGACTCAGAGGAAAGAGCTATCTACCCTCTCCCAATACAGACATGCAATGCTGTGCCACTATGTTTGCTCCCTTTGGTCCCTTGTGGCACCGTTGGGATTTAAACCTGTGAATTTAACCTGGAAATGAACTCTTCTCTATCTGTGAAGTTACGACACAGATAGTTTTAACAAAGATGATGTGGTCATTTGGGGTCATTTTGCAACAGTTTTCACTTTGCAAGCACTTCAGCTCTAAAAGTTACAAACTAATGATATATCCAACATTATCAGTGTTTCAGAGACCTGCTTATCAAAGTAATGAGTGCGTTGCATTGATGACTCTCATACCTGTTTCTCAAAGGCGCTGGGCACGAGTCTCCGCAGCTCTGACAGACTATGGTTGATCCTGTCTCTGCGCCGCTTCTCAATGATCTACGGAGAGTGTTTGGAATAAATTTTAAAAAATCATAACGCAATATTCTCAGTATCCTATCATTATTGATGTCTGAAATGGGTAAATGAGAAAAAGAGCGGAAGGATAATAAACTCACCCCTCTTCTCTTCTTGCGGGCTAGGATCTGTGAAGTACTGCCGGGAGACATGGACCCAGTGACAGAACTGAGACAGCAATACGCAGAGAAACAAGAGCAATAGAGAGACAGAGAGAGAGGGGGGAGAAAGACAGATTAAAGGCTTTGATGTCATTGCATATTGTTGTCATTACTGTGCTTAATACAAGGCAGAAACATAGTTGCACATCATCAAACTCAATCTAATTTAATTCAGAGAACAGCAAGGCACAGGAGTGCCTGGCTGATATGATACGCTTCTTGCATCTAAAAAAAAAACATACAAAAAATTTTTTGAAGCCATGATGATTACATATCTGTAGGGCACGAGAGAAAAGTGGGATTTGCATGCACTGTCTTCTTCAATCCTCTGAAGGCCTTCTCAGTATGGATCTGGTTTGCTTTGGGCCACGAACTCTCTTCCAGAATCATGATACTATTTGTTTGCTTGTGTATTTCTGATGACTTAAACATATTTACTCTCATCTAAGGCCATAATTCATCAGAGACAGGCTCATTATGTTATGACGTTTGATCTCTAAACTAAAACATAACGTGACACCAACGCAGATATTTATTACTTCAGACGCACGTTTCTTACAGAGCACTAAACGTTTCCATGACTGTACGTAATTTGCACATGTCAGTTTAAAGCCTAAAAATGTGTACTTATGAAACTTCTTTATGGTGCTTTTCAAAGGAAAATTTCAGAGCAATTCTTAAATCTGCTCCTGATTTGTCTGCAAGGCTGTGGCAGATAGATTTAAAAAAAAATAATAAAAAGTTGACACGACAGAGTGAAAGAATGAAGACAGTCAAAGGTTAGGAAAGAATAGAAGTCTGTTAATGTTCAAATAGTGGCACCAATGGCACCAATACTGTACATATTTATAAGACAATTTAACCAACTAAATATCTCGAAACCTGCTTTCACACTGGTCACTCTTTTTGATGGTTTGACCTGTGATCTTGGCCATCGTAACTAACCGGAGTCGTCACTCTAAGTTAACACTAACCCCAAGGCATCATTTACAGACTGAATCTGAGTTATTGTTTTTTATTATGATTATTATTATTTGTTTGTTTAATTTTGTTCATCCAATCACCCAGCTGTTCATTATTTTCCATGAGCAGCGCATCCCAAAGAGTTTTATTCCTCTTTTACTGCAGGAATATAACAAAGTTTACTAATCACGGATGATCTGTGAAATCATTATTCCTATTATCACGATCATTATAATGCCTAAGTTTTGTTATTTCCTCAGTGGCATTTCTTTTCCTTCTCCCTTGAAGTTAATGAGGGCCAGAAGTATAGCAGTAAACCTAAGGGAACCTAAGGGCTTTACCTCTGTCTGCTATGTAGTTGAGCCTCCTTCCATAAATGTTAAATAAACCAAAGCTTTAGAAAAATATCACCATAGCAATGATTATGTTTGTCTGAAATATAAAAAAGAAAATAACACTTTTAAAAACCATTTAATTACAGTATAAGTCCCTTTGAGAAAGCCGTTATTGTAGAAACGATTAGAATAAGCACATTAATATAAACCAGTGATTTGTCTTGAACCTGACTGTACAGTCAGTGCTGCTGTTACAGAAAATGAATCCACACCTTCTTGGCCAATCGGAGACGAGAATTCAGCAGCACTGTGGTATGAATCCATGTAACCGATTTTCACTCAATATGAATATGATATTTATACTCCTCTAGTTCCAACCCCATTTTGTGCATTACCATGCTCTTTTAAATATCTCCATGCTCTGTTAGCATAATCTTTGAATACATTGAAAGCAGTGTGATATTTAATAAATATGGGGATCCCCAGCAATTCTTGCAGTAATCCACGATACTCTGCAACATTTGCTTGTCCAATTCTGCAGAATGTCAGAATGAATATACAATAGTCAATTTAGAAAATTAATTAAATTACAAATTACAAACAACCATTTTTCCATAGTATACAGATGGATCAGACTGGGAAAGTAATGGCTGTAATGGTACACAGCACCATGAAGCAAACTTAATATAGTGTCTTTTTGAAGAGATCTGGGTTCACTAAACATTCCCAGTTAGGCCTAATCAATGCCACGATGGGGAATTACAATTATGTAAGTGAAGTCAGGTTTTAGCCATGCACAATTTTGTTTCTGAGGCAAATACACATGAGCACCATTTCATCCAATTATGAAATAAAGACTGTTTAAATAAAAACAATATTTTAGGCTAAAATATAAGTATAAAATATAAATTATAAATCATTTATTACCAGTAATTACTTTTACAAAAAGTCAAAATCATTGTATTATTATTATTATTATTATTATTATTATTATTATTATTATTATTATTATTATTATTATTATTATTATTTACTATAACAATTATTATTTGCGATATGTGTCACAGATAATGTGTATTGCATTAAACCACATGATTTCATTTAATTGGTTATGAATGAGATGTAAACCCAGAAGTGGCTTGCTCTTTAGTCTTTGGTAAATTAAAGCCTAAAATTAATAAAAAACTTAATTCTTTGTTGGGAATTAGCTGGACAGTTCCAATTACGAGTTGAAAAACCTAGTAGGTACCATTTTAAGTCAAATTTCTCTAATTCTCATATTTTTATTGAAATTTCCCAAAAATTTAAATTCAGTTTTCAGGAACCACCACAGAAAGTCCAGTCCAGTCCACGACAACTAAAATGAGTTCAGAAAAAAAATCTAACTATGCAATTTCAAGCTAAAAACTTTGCATGCATGTGTGTACCACCTGAGATAAGTGTATCTGCTCAGTCCCCTCTACTGGGCAGTGCCCTCTGCAGGACTGAGGATTAAAAGGTGAAGCTCCAGATGTGCATAGATATGTGTAAGTTTAATCCTCACCAGTAACTGTCCTCCTGCCCAACATCGATCAGCTCATCCACATCTGAATCTGGAGAACTGTAATCATGAGGTCTCTTCATGGCTTAGCAGATCTTTTCTTCTGACCAGGTGAACTGGTGTAAGGATAAAGAACCAGTCAAGCACTTGATCCTTTGAAGCAAATGTTTTAGCAGTTCTTCTACCCTCCACAAATAACTCAGAGTAAATCAGACACCCCGGGGTAGCAGCATGCCTCTCTCTCTCTCTTTTTCTCTCTCTGCCTTTCTCTTCTGTCTCTGTCCTTTTCCCTCTTACCACAATAAAACATCTATGTTGGGGACTCTTTATTAGTGTTCTCTTGCCGTTTCAGCTTGGTCCTTGTTTGTCTTCTTCAATAGACCCCTCTGCTCTGGCACTTGCCAAGTCACATTCCCTTGATCCTCTCTCTCTCTCTCTCTCTCTCTCTCTCTCTCTCTTTCTCTCTCCAGAGGCAAAGTCAGGCAATTTGGCAGAATTACCAGTTTGGCTCTTCTTCTCTTTTACCCTCCTCACGCTCTCACCCTCCTTCCCAGCCCTGATCAGCCCTCCCCCTCTCTGTTTCTCTGTCTCTGTCATTTTGCCTCCTTTTTAATTAGCCTCTTCTGTCTTCCGCCTCATCTTCTGTTTATCACTCTCAGGCCTTCTCTCTCACACACATTCTTTTTAATTAGTTGCACTGCTTCTCTCTCAAAGGATAATAATACAGTTGTGGGAACAGTGACTTCTAACCAGATTCTCTCTCTCTCTCTCTCTCTCTCTCTCTCTCTGTCTCACACACACATACACACACAAACAGACTGAGTGTGTGAAAAGAGAGCACCAGTGTCCTCCCGTGCCCTGCTAACAGTTTACTGGGAGTGTCAATGTACTCTGAGGTTCCATTACTGCAGAAATACTTTGATCATGTTGCCCAATACTTTGTTGGTGCGGTTGCATTAAATGCATAAAATTTAGATTGATAAGCAGCCACTGTCCTGCTTGGCATTTAGTAGATTCCCAGCAGATTCCCAGATGTCATTTGAATACCTATTGTCTGATTTGCTGACTAAATAAAAACAAAACTCCATGATTGATTATAAATGGTATTCTGTCTGTTCTGTGAATTCACAGGCTGGAGATCTGGGTGCACAGAATCCTCGATGGTCAAGTCAGGTAATAGCAAAGTTGTAATATTGACATCTTGATTTTTGTACAACAGCACTGCTGAGTTGAGTACTGACTGGACTGAAGGTTTTTAATAACGTTCTATAACAGCAGTTCTGATCATTGTACCAGCTGTAATTAAAACACAGGATTACTGTATATTAATACACTAATTCGAATGCATTATCGTTTCTCTGGTAACAACACGGCGTCTTCCAGATGCTCAACATAAATAGATTTATAGAAATGTGTGTCTGCACTTCAACAGTCAGAAGAAACATATGGCATCCACAAGGCTGACTGGATTTGGATGAGTTAAAGGTAACTTTGATCATGCTACATTTGGTTTCTGGGTATGTATTTATGAAAGTAAGTGTTTGGTATACATCCAGCACATTCACAATGTCAGTGGGATGGTATTGATGGAATTAATCATTCTTCTTTGATTTATGCTATTCGAGTGGCAGTAAACAGACAGGCAGCTCTTTTCTTTGCACCACATTTCATTCACACTCATTTCTTGTCAGTAGAAGGGATTAAATCCTCTGGATCCTTTGATTAGACCATAGAGCCTAAGAGTGTATCTACTGCACCAGCATACAGCATAGCACATTTCATATGAAATATTTTATGCGCTATATAATTACCAACTGATATTATTTACACCCTTACAGCCATAACATTAAAACCACCTCCTTGTATCTTCACTCTTTGTCCATTTTATCAGCTCCACTGACCATACAGGGGCACTGTGTAGTTTTACAGATAGACACTGTAGTCCATCTGTAAGGTACAGGTACTGTTTGGGTGGTGGTGATTGTCAGCACTGCAGTGACCCTGATGTGGTGGTCGTGTGTTAGTGCGTGTTGTGCTGATATGATTGGATCAAACACTGCAGTGCTGCTGAAGTTTCTAAACACTGTTTCCACTCACTGTCCACTCTATTAGACACATCTACCTAGTTGCTCCACTTTGTAGATGTAAAGTCAGAGACAGTAACTCATCTGTTGCTGCACAGATTTTTTGTTACAGGATGCTCCACACAGGACACTGCTGGCTGGACATTTTTGGTTGGTGGACTATTCTCAGTCCAGCAGTGACACTGAGGGGTTTAAAACCTTCAGCAGCACTGCAGTGTCTAATCCAATTGTACCAGCACAACACACTAACACACCACCACCACATAAGTGTCATTGCAGTGCTGACAATCATCCATCACCCAAATAATACCTGCTCAGTGGGGGTCCTGACCACTGAAGAACAGCATAAAAGGAGGCTAACAAAGTTTGCAGAGAAACAGATGGACTACAGTCTCTGTCTGTAAAACTACACAGTGCACCTGTATGGTCAGTGGAGCTGATAAAATGGACAAAGATTGTAGATACAAGGAGGTGGTTTTAATGTTATGGCTGATCAGTATATATGTAGGCTCACAATAATTGCAGGATAATAGATAGCTAGAGGAGAAAGGTACTTTAAAAGTATTTTGTCTGAACAATTATTTAAAAAACAACTTATGGTAGAAATTGCAATATTGCATTTTTAACAGAGATCACCAAAGTCACTGGTTGGATCCTGAGCTCAGTTTCTGCGAATGTTCTTTCCATGTCCATGTGGGTTTTCTTCCTAAAACATGCTGATTGATTGGTGACTCCCCACGTGTGAATGTATGTGCACACGGTACCCTACGATCTCTTCCAGAGTGTATTGCATGAATTGTACAGTAAAGGCATATACACTGACCTAAAAACAGCCGTTTTTGTTTATGTTTCTGCACATTACTATTCTCATGCATCTGTACAGGTATCTTTGTATCAGTGTATTTGCATTTGCATGCCATTAGGAGTGTGTGGGACAACATTACTGTCCTGCGTAATCGTTAGCTATGTAAAAGCCGGTGCTCCATGAGACGCCTGCAGCCTCTTTAGTGCTGTCACAAAGAGATGGTGGATGTCATTAGCAATAAAGCAGAAGCATGATGATTCTCTGTCACCAGAAGCTTATGGTGTGGTGTATGAGTCAAGCTGAATGTAAAGAGACCCCCCCCCCTCCTTTTCCCTTCACCCCCCCAGAGTCCATCTCCTTTCATTACCCATCCTTATTTTGCTCATGTCTGGATTTTATTTCTAGCCTTCTGTCTGAAAACAAGAAGAAAGCAGCAGAGAGATCTATTAAGTCAGGACTTCACAATGTCTCTGCTGTTATTTTTATCACTGCTCCACTTCAAACGAGTGATTTTCTTTTTTCTGATTCTAAGTCTTTTCCCTTTACACTGTTCCCTTGGCCTCTTTTGCTTTCGACTCTCATTCCTCCTCCTCTTCCTTCTGACCTTCAGAGGTGTGCTGTCACACACTACTCTGCTGATGAAGGGAAAAGCCTGGGAAATGTAAAAGCCAAAGGACAGAACAGACTTAAGCCAATAATAACTTACTTTATAAAAATCAGTTGTTGAAGGAAAATAAAGGACGCGAGAACAAACAGAATGCTGGCACTGAGTGGGGGGGAATTTCTGGCACGTTTTCTTGGCCACTTCAGTGCTTTCGGTGTGCCCTTGTTTTTTAACCACAATAAGGCCACTTCTGCAATTGACATTAACAAGCTCATATTTTCATGACTTTCTCACACAATAAAGTATACACACATGCACACCAAAGCAAATCACATTATGTCCTAAAAGCCTTTTTTTTTACATAGTCCTCCTCCTCCAAGAGCAAATAAAACCCTGACCAGTCATTCAGCTGAAATGATTTTTTTATTGAAACACCTGCTACATCTGCTCTATAAAAAACTGTTACATGTGTTTATATCATAATAAAACTTTCTTTTCCTTGCAAAAAAAACAAAAATTTCAATCCGTTTGTGTGGAGCATTGACTATAGTGACATCCCTCTGTTCAAATTCAATCAACATTTTCCAACCAAAAATCAGGAATTCAATATATAAAAAATAATAATAGTGATATTGATTTCAGTATCAGACTGAAACCCACTTCAGCCTGTAGCTTTTTAGAAAAATGTTGCATGAATACAATAGGAAATAGATAACAGACTAAGCATGTGCTGGAATGTATGATGTATTTATGATATAATGTAATATATTATAGTGTAAAAAATAAAATACAAATATACAAATAAAATATTTGTATCATATTTTCTTGGATTTCCCCACATGTATTTAATACGGAACAAAGAGGTTAAATAAAGGAGTTGAAACAACAGTATAACTGCAAACCCTGCAGCAGTACTATTACAGTAATAGCAGTATACAGTATTTTCGAATGCAGTTTTGCTAACTATTTGTAAAAACACAACAAAGTACAATACATCTTTAAATAAGTCTGTATTTCATTTCACACAAAACGTGTGAGGCATGATGAGAGACTGCACTGGAATTCCAAAGGACCTTATCTGTCCTGTTCTGCCACTGTTAGCGTTAGTCCTCTAAAGTGCTCCTCTGTCACATCTTGCCACGCTTTAGGATTTGAGCTTGTGCGTGTGTGCATGTGCGTGTGCGTGTGTTTATTTATGGGCGAGCGTTCCCAGTAGGCATGATGTGTGTGTTCTGCTTATTTTCCTTCTCTTCACATGTTCCTCCTATTATGAGTGACGCTTGTATCTGTTATGTATCAAAAGATTTCCTTTCATGACATGAAAAGTTTGGCATTATTGATCAGAGGGACAGTGAGCATCTTGGACGGCACTCACAGCGTGTGAGAATGTGAGAGAAGTCTGGCTCCGAGAGAGAAAGTCTGCTCTGCTGTTTACCCACCAAGCCATGCTCGCCTCATCCAGACTCCTGAAAGATAAATAAGGAGAGAAAAGCCAGTGAGAAGAAGCAGAAAGGGCCTTTTGTGGCCCCCGACTAGGTCTCTTTCAAGCCCCGTTCCCACAGTAGAGAACCCTGATCGAAAGCCTGACTGCGGTAACTGTCGCTGGTGCCGCGACACAGACAGGCTGCTCAGGCCTCACCAAGCCACAAGCACTCATTGTCTGTCGCCACAGAAACCAGTGTCTTCATGTCAGACATGTTTTCTGTTTGTTTTCTTTTTTATGTCTTTAATGTGGCCAGGGGAATGTTTCCTCCCCTTTGTCCCCCAATTCCATGCACATTTCTTTCCCTTTTTGCCTTCTCCCCAAAACGCTGTCGTCCTCTCTCTGTCTTGTTTTTTCTTCTGGAACATTGTCATCTGTAAAGCTCTTTCATAGCAGACAAGCCCTATCTTTGTCACGGTGCTGTGGTCTCCCTCCCTCACTCACTTTTTTTAATCTTAGTTTATGAGGTTTAGGCAAAGATAGTGCTTTTTGCATGAATTTCAAAAAAGAAACATGCAAACCAAAACAACAAAACCTTTCCCTAAAGATTTGTGTCTTTCCCACACTAAGCCAATTTTCATCTCAAGATTAAACAAGCTCCAACAACAGAAGGGAAGGAAAAGGAGAAAGTGGAAAAAAGGGATCTGGTTATGATTCGAGTCTTATAAACCAAGAGAGGATGCCCCACAGACATCCAATGAGAAAAACAAAGCCAAAGAAAGAGAGAGAACCGGTTTCTATTTTTAAGAGCCGAAAGAATGTCTGTGCCATGACTCACAAGATTGGTAGTTTTACGGTAATCAGTTAATTCTGACTGAAGTCCCTGACCACATCATACACGACTTCATCTTTTATGATTTAGAGAAGAGGAGCATAAAAGTCAAGAGCTAAGATCAGTAATGAATAATGCATTTGGTCGCATTTTGTCTCTCTGGCCAATATAAAGACACACTTTTGGCATGACGACTTGAAATGTCACAACAATATTTACAACTACTAGGCTATAATTTGTTTGCAAGAGATATTATCAGGGTTATTTGTTTGCGTTATAGAGGGCGAGGGTTACTCGATGTTCCTAATGTTTATAGGTAATTTCTTGTCTTGATCTCCCTGCAACTCAATATGTGAAATGCCAGATCTTCACATTTTCTATTCACTATTTACTCCAGGCTTTAATGAGATAGAACTTATATTGTAAGTTACATTTCTGATTCAACTGCAGGATTAATAATCAGATTCTGTTGTATAGGTATGTGTCTTAGAACAAATAATGTGGCTAAATAGCCAAAAATAGCAAGATAAAAATAAAAATGTTCAAGAAGTAAGAAAGTCCTGGTTTCGATTCCCTGACATAGTGGCCTGTGTCCTTTCTGCATGGAGTTTGCATGTCCTCCCTGTGTGTCTGTGCAGGTTTCCTCCCACAGTCCAAAAACATGTATGTCAGGCGAATTGGAGACACTAAATGGTGTGATGCTTGTCATGTCACTGAAAGTTCCTCTGTCCTGAAGACTTTCCTGTGTTGGAAAACATACTGTTACAAAGCCTTGACCCTGGAGACTCCTTATAGCTTTACCACTTCAGTGATTAGGCTCTTTAGGACATTTATTAGGATATTTGTTTTTCTTTGTTAATTAACAACACATTAAAAAACTATTTTATAATAATTAATAATATAATAATTTTTTATATGTTTATTATTAGAGTTGTCAGGTCATTCACCATACATGTTTCTGTGAATTGTCTGTTACTATGGAAACAATAACATTATTAGAATGAATGAAATCATATAAACCTAACCATTAACCTCAGAAATTGGGACACTTTCTGAAAAAGCAATACAAACTGAAATGTGTAATTTGTTAATTGACTTGAAGCTTTATTTAACAGCCAAAAGGACAGAGAAAAGATTTTCAGTGTTTTTAATGATGAAAATTCTATTTGTTAAATTTTAAGAAATTTAGAATGTAGAGTCACATCCGCATTTCTTTTAATTTTACTTTTTAATCATTTGGGAATTGAAAATAATAATTGTTGCAGTTTTGCAAGTGGACGTTTTGCCCATTCTTGCTGTGTACAAGACTTGCTGCAACAGTCTGTGGTCACTGTTGTTTGATTCTCGCACTTTCAATAGAAGACAGAGCTGGACTGCAGGCAGGCCGGTCAAGCACATGCACTCTATGTCTACGAAGCCACGCTGTTGTAATTTGTGGAGAATAAGGCCTGGCATTATCCTGGGTAAAAATGTCATCTTGACGGCAGAATATGTCTCTCCAAAATACCAGTATAAGCCTCTACATCAATGGGACCTTCACATATATGTGCAGATCACCCATGCTGTGGGCACAGTTAACTAAAAGTTCAAGCGATTTAACAAATTACTGTTTTTAGTTTTTATTGCATTTTTAGAACGTGTTCTAACTTTTCTGGAAATGGGCTTTGCACTTTATCCTATCCCAGGCACACCCTGGATGGGACACCAGTCCATTGCAGTGTCAGAGCTGCTGTTATACAAAATTAATCAACACCCTTTGACACTCTGAACTGAGAAATCGCCAGCTCAGGCTGATTATGCCGTAGATACGTTGCACATTATTTAAGTTTAGTATAATTTTATTCTTGAACTACTTCAATAGTGCCCTGGTGGGCAGGGGTGGCTTAATGGTTAAGGTGTTGGGTTACTGAATAGAAGGTTGGGGGTTCAAGCCCCAGCACTTCCAAGCTGCCACTGTTGGGCCCTTGAGCAAGGCCCTTAACCCTCAACTGCTCAGTTGTATAAAATGAGATAAATGTA
>JAOVVG010000030.1:5589950-5601409 GCA_028566375.1 Leptodoras nelsoni
AGGTCGCCCCACCCGGGGATCAAACCCGGGTCCTTCTTGCTGTGAGGCGACAGCGCTATCCACTGCGCCACCGTGCCACCCAGTATAATATATATATATATATATATGTATATATATATATATATATTTTTTATTATTATATAATATGATATTATTGTATACACATTAATATAATAATAATATAATATGAATTAATATAAATATTTGCTGTTATTTAAACCTTTCTCATTTCTCATGCAGTGTTTTTGTGTTTTGGTTCGTTTAATTTGTGTGAAACCAAACCAACCAAAAGTACAAATTTCAGTAAATGGATTAAAAGTAATGGAGTAAATATCATGTTTTTTTCTTTAATTTTTTTTATTTATTTTGTCTTTGGTGTATGAAGATTTTTGAGAATAATCCCTTTGCACTAGCTTCATTTCATTTTCACTAGATTACGTAAAAAAAGTGATGAAATCAATGTATATAGATAGACTAACTATTCCATGTATGCATATATGCATCTCCCATGTGACCACATTACTGAATAAAAGGCTACTGATAGTGGATCTGCCTGGAGTGTTTAACAGCTACTGTGTTCTCTAGGTGTGTGTGTCAGTGTGTGTGCTCGGTCTGTTTTCCTCTACACACTACGCGTGAATCATAAAAGGCACATTTTTCCTCGCCACAGGAAGAGAGCGGCTGGATTTTCCTGGAGGTGTTTTGCAAAAGCGCAGCTCTGTACTCATGAGCGCACAGCGTTGTTTGGTAAACACTCCCTCTGTTGCCAGGCAGACCCGTGCCTCGGCTGCACCAATCACAGCTCAGGATGATAGGCCAACAAGGTTAGTGCTCTAACGAGCACACGCTTTACACTAACTCAGACAGAGCATGTGCCGTGCTGCCACGGTGTCCTCGTTAAACCCCAATCACGCCGTGCCTCGCTGTAAATGGAGCACATGCATACATAATAAACAGGAACTCACTTTATTAGCAGAATTGAACTTAGCAGGTCAGATTACTCATTAAACTGGGTGATGTGTGTTTAAATATTGTAACGTATAAACAGAGACACCAGGACGGATTACTGACCAAGATCTTAAAGACCAAGAGGACATAGATTTGTGTATGGGCATGTTTTTGTATCTCAGTGGGGACCTATTGACTCCACAAGGGTAGGAATATCTGGCAGTTTTTACCTTGTGGGGACGTTTGGCTGGTTTCCATGAAGAAATCTGCAGTGTTCATGTGGAAGTCAAAAGGCTTCCTGTTTGGTTACTGAGGTTAAGGTCAGGGTTAGATTTAGGTATCTGCATTAATAATTATGTTAGTGCAAGGTCCTCAAAAGGACAGTAATACAGGATTGTGTGTGTGTCCTCACCATATTTTTTACAATGTCTCCACAAGGATAGGAATTTTGACATTTTTGTGTAAAAAATTACACATTATTTTTTTTAATGATTTTTTTTAATCATTAATTATTATTATTTTTTTAATTAAAAAAATAAAAGAGCCAAAAAGTTCCTCAGTCTTTTCTTCACTGAGGTTAAGGTTAGGGATTGGGTTAGGGTTAGCATTAATTAGCTGTAGTAATAATTATGTCAATGGAAAGTCTTCACAAGTCTAGCAGTACAAATGTGTGTGTGTGTGTGTGTGTGTGTGTGTTGTAAATCCCAGCATACCTCATTCAGGTTCAGCTCCTGTGTTCTCCCTCCAGTGCGTCAGTGTGTGAAATGGCCCATGGGGGTTCTTACAATCCCAGCACAGCACGTGTTCTCAGGCTTTCGGCTTCTTCTGCGTACACACACACACACACACACACACACACACACACACACATTATACTTAATTTGCATGACAAATCCGCTTATCCGAATTTCTATAAATACAAATGAACTCACATACAAACATATCTGAGCTGAGCTGGATACACACCAACGACTCTGACACACACAAATTCACTTACATGTATATACACTGTACATTTATGTTCTTAGTATGTCAGGTCCGTTTGCAATTACGTTTACGTAGTCCATCTGTTACGATCAGTCACTTTCCTTCAACTCTAGAGACCACTATTTTGTGTGTTCGCACAGGTACATGTTTATTAGTTGTCGCAGGGTCGCTGTGATTTTTAACCAATGTCACTGCCTGGTTGAGAAACAGTTCACTGTCCAAAAATATGTAGCAGCTCTGTGGTCGGAAATGCACGCCAACATCTGATGAACACAAACAGTGCATGGAAATACTTAGTTCTAGTCTCTAACTGTGCACAAAGCCTGCCAGTTGAAACTCTCAGGACATGTGGAGTGTTTTTACTACAGGTTTTGATTACAGTTTATGCACTATTGGCAATTAAATAAGAAACATGCCTAAATCCTTGTATTTAAGGACTTCTTTAGAGTTTGCTCCAAAGATAATCTTACAAAGCAGCTTTACAGAAATCCATGTGTAGATATGATTGTAGATATGACCCTATGTGGCAAGGGAAAGCTCCTCTAGAAGATGAGTTTCCTTTTGCTCTGGCTTAAGAGTTTATTATTTAATAAAAGACAGATCACTTTTAAGGGATTTCGCAATCATTTCTCAATCATGCTGAGTTAAAAAAATCAGAGCTGGGAATGATGTAACACCCGAGCTGACCGTGATCCAGTACAAGAAGTCGGAATAGCAGTTATAGCCAGTTTAGCCATTGTCAGCAATACCAGTACCACACAAACACCGTAGCAACATGTCCACAGATAGAAGTTGGACAGTACTAGTTTTTAGATTTAATGAGGCACAAATAACAGACAGAAGTGCTATTAAACAATATATTACTACCCCTGTCAGTACTGTTGATGCACAGAACAGCCATCTTGGATTCTGAAGTGGTGAAGTTCCCCTGACTTTCCAGGAAAATCGTAAATCTGACTCAACGTGATATTTCAGTTAAACTTTCCGACTGGGACATTCCGATTCCGATAAGATCAACTGGAACACACCATCAGTAACTCTACAACACTATTCAAAGCTTAGGAGTATTACTGCTATTAAATTCAAGAGCTCATTAGCTAGCTCAATTATCCCACGTTGAGAAAATGGAAGGCAATTACACTGATTTCAATATTTAAAAAGGTCACTTTTTTTTAAATTAAATTTTAATAAAAAATTACTGGGGAGTTTTTTTTCTGTAAAATACAATTCAGATGAAATATCCAGATTTTTGTAAGCTCCAGCAGTTCTCTCAATGGCTATAATCTCCTGCACGCAGAGCACGTTTCATACGAGTCATCACCACGCTGTTGCATACCTTCGAACCCAAAGGCTCTTCGGTAATTGTCAGTTTGAATATAGACATGTCATGCAGTCATATTAAGCCTTGCAGGAAGTGGGAAAATAATAGCAGTCTTACAGTTACAGCTCCTGAACTTTTCTCCATGCATATTGTTGGATAAGCACTTTTTCAATTCCAGCTTCCTTTTCCTTCTGAAATTACAACTTCAAGCTTTTTTTCCTGATATGCTAACAGGCCACTACATGCACTTGCAGGAGTTCCTGTGCTTTCTGCTCATTCTCCTTTTGTGTGAAGGTCACATGGCAGTTTGCTTGCTGCTCCCTCAGCTGTGGTCCAGCATCTGACAGATGGCCCAGGCAGAAAAATGCTTGACTCTTGGGTTACTTTCTTTTTGTTTCCAGCTGTTCTGTAAATCACCAAACCGCTGTAACATACCTCAGAAATGTCTACAATACCCCAAGAGTCTGGCTCTGCTTCTCATTCCCCACAGTCTGCCACAGTCCCGGTGCACACGTTTACAATTCAGTGAGAGACAGGTTTTTACATTAAGAGCATCTCGAAACTGGAGTGACATCTTATATGGCAGAAATTTGGCTCAAATATGTGAGCTGAACTGGAGCTTAGGGTGTAATTGAAAATGGAAGTGACACTGAAAAATACTGGATATAAAGTGAGCATTTTCTCAAGTGCTCTATCTGTGAAATAAATTGGTATAGAGCAGGACCACACCGCATTGCCTCTTTACTCAAGTCCAAATTGCTCAGATGAAATCAACTGTGAAGAAAACAAGATACTGAAAAAAACTCCACACAAGCATATACATGCATCAACTAGAACATAGACAAGGTGAATGAGGCTGAAACACACACACACACACACACACACACACACATGCCTGAATAGAGGCTTTCAATCTTCCTGCAAGCAGAGTAAATAAGTAAGCACACCTGCATGTGTGGGTGACAAAGTGCAGACCTGCTGTCTGTCGGCGGAACACACTAAAGCATCACATTCCTTTCATAATTATATATGAATTTTAATTACTTTCAGAGATTCAGTACTCAAATGTACTCTAGACTGTAACAGCAGCAAATATATTCAGCACCACGACAATTTAAACCTTTTTTTCTAACAAAAAAGACAATCAAAGAGGCAAAATACATTTCTTTATTTCAGCTTGACCTCACTATTCTCTTTCTCTCATTCTCTCCTTCCCTCTCTCCCTCCCTCCCCAAGTAAACCCTAACTAGTGCATTATACACTGAAGTTCCACAAAAACTGGTATTGGAACCTATGGCAAAATACATAGCAACGCCACCTATGCAAGTAATTGGATGTGTCTGTCAGTGTGTATATAAGCTCGTGAAAAGAGTTATAGCATTTCCGAGGTAGAAGCAAAGTTTGGATTTTCACGTATGAGCATTTCAAACGCGTATCGTGATTACAAGAATTCTGGCAAAACCTCAAACTTACGACAGCAGTGTGGTAGTAAAAAGACTCTGAGTGAAAGCGACTGGGGTCGTGTTACCTCAAGTAACATCGGAATCCAATGCTGGGGCCTCAACAAACATCAGTGTCAGGACTGGGCAATGTTCCCTCCAAGATCCCATACATCAAGTATTAAGATCACTTTAGATTCAGCCATGAAAAAAAAATGATTCAAACAGATACATAAATATTATTCATTCATGTTATATTCACCCTGTTTACTCACTACACAGGGTATACCATACGATAGTGATGGGGACGAGGGCGTCTATATCAGGACGCAAAACCGAGTCAAGTCATGTAATGCATACTAGTAAAGGAAGGACTGTCTCTAAGCAAAAACAGATTCACTACCTGCAACAAGAAAAGTAAGTGCACTGATATACCAACATACTTCTCATTTCATAAATCAGTTCCTGCTAATAGAGAGTTCGAGTACATGATGTTACAGATGTCAGATATAATACATATACATATCAACAGCACCTATGCGCAGCATTGCTTGCATCCACCAGCGCCTATATAAAGTGATAGACATCTGTGGAAGCTTCTAGAGCTGTTTCTGCCATGAGAAAGGCAAGTTATCACAATTTTGGGATTTTTATTGCAGTTTAATAGTTGGAGCCAGTGAGATGGGTCAAAGCATTTTGCATAGCATCACTGTAGCCAAGGGAGAGACAGAGAAAAAAAGAGGCACAAAGGAGGTTGACTGGGGCAGAAATGACAAATAGGCTGAGGAACAAGATGTTCTCACACCTTAGCACTCCTAATCATCTTATAAATTGATATTAAACATTCTTACATTTCTCTTTGTCACTCCGTGTTGGCCTGGTGCCCTCTACACTGGCTCTATTCACTGGCTCTATTCTCTCTCTCGCTCTCTCTCTCTGTCTCTCTCTCATATTACATGTGCATTTATAAGTGATTGTCTAAGCAAGAGCAAGGGTCAACATCCAAAACCACACACTACTAAACTAAATACTATACCCATTAGTGAGAAACTGCTTTGTCTTACTATGCAGTACATTACTCTGTGGTTTTGTATGTAGACAGCGATAGAGATTGGTCCTCTTCCAGGAATCATTCTGAAAGAATCATTTCATTTCCAGATTTACCTAAACCAACATTCACAGCCTTAAATAAAATTAGGTCACGAGGCTATCCCGCTTGACTTATCCTATAGGCTACTTCAGTATGTACTGAATTTTTAGAATAACTCAATAATTGGCAGTTGACAAAATATTATCTTTCAACTTCCAACTGTAGCAACTTGTGTTGAGGGGAGGTAATATCATTAACCAGGGTTGACAGGTTTCAGCAGAATTTCCAGTCAGACTACATTTCAAAAACCACACAAAATACCTGAATCTAGCCCAAAATTTTGGGCACTGGAAAAGACAGGCATGTTTTTTCATTCTGTCAGCCTTTCCTTAGAGAAACATGTATTTCACGTGTATTTATGTGAATTGCACCAACATTATCCACTCCATAATCCCCCTGTCCCTCTCCCAATATACTGTATCTTCCAATACAAATGTTTCGTTTCACCACACACACAATGTACAGACTTACACTTTTATGGAACATTTTGAGGAACTTTATTGCATTTCATTCAAATTATTTGCTATAAAACAAGATTGTAGTGGTCATGGGTTATTTATAAACTAGCCCAATCTGGCAACCCTGTCATTATCTCATTATCCTGACTGCTCCTCCTTCACATAAAATGTTCATACAGCGAGCACAGGAGTGATTCCTGCTCCATCGCTATTAGAATCTGTTGCAGTTCCTATTTTTAACCACTAAATGCAATAGTAATTCAATGGAAGCTAATTAAGGCAGTGCGCATGCTGTTCCACGATTGTGCAACATCTAGAAACATGAAAAAAAATCTGTGAAGAATATGTATAAAATATACGTATCTGTCAAAAAAACAAAAAGAAAAAGAAAATCACTGCAAAAAGGAAAATTGCGAAGAGTTAATTAGTATTTTAACAGAATACAAAATGTATGAAATTGCGAATGTGGACTTTTCAGAGATCAGTTCACTGAACCCTGGGGATACTGGGAATTCATAATGGCATCTGCTATTAAAGGCTTTATGAAGAACAGATCGATTATCTTTCCATCATCAACTAGGTAGCTAAAAATTTGAGGGCTATAAGATAAATTTAAGTAAGTAAGTGAGTGAGTACACTGAAGTACCAGAAAAACTGGTATACCAGTTAATACGTGGTAGGTCCCAAATGGGATCTTGGGGGAAACATTGCCAGTCCTCACAGTGATGTTTGTTGAGGCCCCAGCATTGGATGTTACTTGATTCAGTGTTGCACGCCTAGCACGTGAAACGGTTCTTGCCCGCTGACGCTGGTCACATTCACACAGAGTCTTTTTTACGTCTGTCATAAGTTTGAGGTTTTGACAGAATTCTTGTAGTCACGGTACACCCTTGAAATCCCATGGAGGTCTGCCAAGTATTAACTGGTATACCAGTTTGTCTGGTACATCAGTGTATCAGCTGACTGACATTTGTGTTGCTTGGTCTAGGAAAATGACGTTCTATCATTAAAGACATACTTTATGAATAAATGCTATAAATGCTCATACAAGTCGCTTCTCCTTCTGCCCAAAGTTCGCTTCTCCTTCCGAAATGCTATGACCCATCTCATGAGCTCCAACTATTAAACCACTTTGAAAATCGTGATAACTTGCCATTCTCATGGCAGAAACAGCTCTAGAAGCTTCCAGAAATGTCTATCACTTTATATAGGCACTGGTGGACTCAAGCAATGGTGTGCATAGGTGCTGTTGCTATGTATACGTTAATGACTGTAAGCAGAACATGCATAT
The DNA here is from genome assembly GCA_028566375.1 of Leptodoras nelsoni. Taxonomy (NCBI): domain Eukaryota; kingdom Metazoa; phylum Chordata; class Actinopteri; order Siluriformes; family Doradidae; genus Leptodoras; species Leptodoras nelsoni. The sequence goes on from JAOVVG010000030.1 coordinate 5,597,545, forward strand.
TTAATCTTTTAAATATGTTTAAACAGTACTTGAACAGTGAAATTATATCAGACAGCTGTAACATCATGTCCATGAACTCTCTATTAGCAGGAACTGATTAGTGAAATGAGAAGTATGTTGGTATATCAGTGCACTTACTTTTCTTGTTGCAGGTAAACCTTAAGGAAGTGAATCTGTTTTTGCTCAGAGATAGTCCTTCCCTTACTAGTATGCATTACACCCTTTTCAAATTCATTTGAAGCAATTTCCTAGTAATGCCTAATTTGATCTAAAAAGGAGAGCTGTGTCGTGTGACGAGTACACAATGAGCCTCTGCGCTTTCTAATGTACTTACAATAGAGAGCTCTTGTTCCATTTCAGACAATGCATGGAAAAGGCACAATAAGAGTAACTGCACGGTAATGTATGTAGTGAGGCAGAGCAGTCAGCTCTGAGTTGTTGTGTCTGTGTGCATGTGTGTGTGTGTGTGTGTAATAGAGAAGTAGAGACAGGCTGAAATGGCCTTACCTGTCCACTGGCTTTCTCAGAATATACAGCGCACTGCAGGAACACTCATTTCAGTTCCTGTTTGTGTCACAGTTTCACAAAATATGGTCCAGGTACCCCTGAGGATCCGTGAAGCATAGACTGAACCCAGACTTACTGACTGGTAAAAATCCACACTCGCCATTTTTAATTTTTTAACGCCCCTTTTATAATTATTAGCAGGTTTATCTGGTCTCTTGATTTGAATGGCTATTTAACTTCTCACTTTTAAAACATGAGGTGCTGTTCTGTGTGTGTGTGTGTGTGTGTGTGTGTGTGTGTGTGTATGAATGTGTGCGTGTATGTAGTCCTGCATTCATGGCTGGCTTCCAATCTCTTTCCTATTACACACACACACACACACACACACACCAGTAACTCACACATTTAGGACACATTTATTACTCTAGTTAATTAACACCTAAACACCTAACAGGAACAGGAATCCCTTTGGTTAACATTACAAATAAAAGCTGCATTAAAAAAACATTATTTATTTTATACTATATATGATTGCACGGACATTTGGCAGTACCCTATAATTCTGAGGACATTTATTCCTTGGTGTTTAGCCCTCACGAAGACCTAACCACACACACACACACACACACACACACACACACACACATACACACACACACATAACACTCAAGGTCAGACTGTAAGTGTGTTGGTGAGGGAGTGGTTGGAGATGACATCATTACTACAACAGCTCTAAAGACAAGATCAATAGACCAGTCGCTCTGGGCTGAGGCGTGAGCTCATCTTCCCAGCCAAGACCTGATGACTACAGCCTTCCAATGTGTGGATAAAGTGTGTGTGTTTGTGTATGCCTGTTGGGCAGCAATGGAAAATTCATTCTACAACACACATGAGCAAATCCAACTAGCAGGATGGTGTCTCAGCTGTGAATCGATGCATTTAATAATAAGAAATGACTGTTCGTGAGCTAAAACATGTTCCCTAGCTACTCAGGAGCATTAACCCTCCTTTAATCTCTCTCACCCAACACAATGGCACCTAAATAAGGCTTTATTTATGTTTAGACCAAGCTTCAATGGTACAGTGCCCTCCGCTGGATATGTGGTATTTATAATGGCTTATGTCCTACATGCTGTTCCTATTACAAACCAATAAATCACAGCAAGGTCAAAGTCATAACTGGCGATCTCAAATCTGAATTAGCATTCAACCCCACTTCTCTGTTCCTCAGAGATGCTAAGGTGAAACTCTCCCTGGCTAAATAGGTACAGAAAGCTCTTCCGCCTGCTCAGACCAGGTGAACTGGAGAAGCTTTATTCAGTCCTACATTAGTGCTGTGCTCCCCCCTCCCCTGTTCTTCCTTCATTGTCTCTGTGGCATCAGTCTGATGCAGAGATAGGCCGTGTTAACCTAACAATCAGGACAAAAGCAGCAGTAAGCAGATAGCACCGTGTCTCTCGAGTTACCACGCCGTATTGGAACAACCTCTAAGTCTGGGTTGACCAAAGCCATTGTCCAGCAATCATACAAAGCCATTCAGATCATAGGTGTACATTACGATCAGACCATTGTTGCAAAATGCTTCAATCCAGCAGGTCGAGGATCGTTTTTCCATCCCCTGCAAAAATCTGTTGAGGCAGACTTGCTAAAATTCCGAGGCCATCCATTGGGAGGTGGAGCCAAGCATGGCTTCTCCAAGATGGCTGCTCTGGTACATTACTGCATTCGGCTCTCCTGTCAAATTGTGTTCATGTTTATTGACTGCACTCACACTGTATCTTAAACTACATTGGAAAAGTGCTGTATGTAGATTGAGGCAGATATTTACTGTATATAAATCAATCTGCTTTAGATAGACTTCCGTTAGCTACATTCCCATCTGAGTGCAAAATCACAGAAACAAATATCAGACATCAAATATGGCACATTTTCTTTCGGTAGAAAAACGTGACCTTTGCTGCTGTACTGTTGCTTTAAGACAGTAAGAACAGGCACATACATGCAGGCAGAACAGAAACTGATAATGGTGGAGACGTCGGTGTATGCAAACAGAAAGTCAGCATAGAGAAAGAGAGATAGAGAGATAGAGAGAGAGATATATATAGAGAGAGAGAGAAGGAAAGAAGAGTCCAAAGAGTCTTCCAAACATTGTCTGTCAGCTGTCAAAATGTGCACATTCTGTTTAAATACTGCAGTTAGTTTACAGCCAGGCAGGAGGCGCCATTCTGTAACACACACACACATCCTAAAAAAACAAAGTACATCCAAAATGCATTCAGATGAGTCTGTTAGGCCTTTCTGAGCACAAACACAGCATAGACATTGCTGCCTGATCCACAGCCCTGCATCACTTATCCTACTTCTGGGCCATGGGGGGGTGCTGCAACCTATCCCAGTGCTCAATGGGCAGAAGGCAGGGAATCACCCTGGACAGGTTGCCAGTCCATCACAGGCCACACACACACAGACAAACACTTTCTTACACACACACACACACACACAACACATACACACACACACACCTAAAGGCAATTTAGTATGTTCAAGTCGGCTGACTGCATCTCTTTGGATTGTGGGAGGAAACCAGAGCTCCCAGAGGAAACCCACACACCTGGGTGCTTCCTGCTGTGAGGCGACAGTGCTACCCACTGTGCCACCATGCCGCCATGCACGTTCGTACTGTAATCAATCTTTACACACACACAATGTTCTGTGATATGGGCAGGGTGAACACAGCAAGAAAAAAGTTACAAAAAAGAAGGAAGGAAAGAAGGATGTAATGAAGCAATGGTGGACCGTCCATGCGCAGATAGAATGGAGCACTATTATATACAGTGCTGTGTAAGAGTATTTGCCCCTTCCTGGTTTCTTCTATTTTTGCTCATTGTGTACGATTAAATGTTTCTGATCATCCTGGGACCACCCTGGGAGTAACAACTGCAATCAAAAAGTGATAACTTGAGATGAGTCTTTTACATCGCTGTGGAGGAATTACAGCCTGCTCTTCTTTGCAAAATTGTTTTAATTCAGCTACATTGAGGGGTTCCTCAATGGGATTCAAGTGAAAACTTGACTCGGCCACTCCAAAACCTTAATTTTGTTTCTTTTGAGCCATTTAGAGGTGGAGTTATTTGTGTACTTCAGATCACTCTACTCCTGTATAACACAACTGCACCTCAGCTTTAGGTCGCAAACTGACAGGCGGACATCCTCCTTCAACTCATGTCGTCTAGTTCCTGCAGAAGAAAAGCTGCCCCAGAACATCACACTACCACCACCACGTTTGACCGTTGCTATGATGTTCTTACAGTAGAATGCAGTGTTAGTTATCTAGTTACACCAGATATAACAATACTCA
>JAOVVG010000030.1:5609171-5619315 GCA_028566375.1 Leptodoras nelsoni
GGATTAGCGCCCTGTCTAGGGTTGGTTCCTGCCCTTGCGCTCAGAGTTGCCGGCTGGGCACCGGCTCCCCCGTGACTCCGTAACTGGGAATAAGCGGTACAGCTTATGACTGACTGTGTGGTATCATCTGCATTAATAATTATGTAAGTGTGTCATGTTTCTATGTCATATGGGGACCAAATGTCTCCACAAGGATAGGAATATCTGATATTTTTGACTTATTAATTAATGATAAGTAATAATAATGTCAGTGGAAAGCCCTCAACATACAGCACTACAAAAAATGTGTGTGTGTGTGTGTGTGTGTGTATTACTGCTGCATAACTTTCACTATAAGGTAAAATCATAGTATTATAAATATTTAGCTACATTTCTCATGTTACCTAGCATCCATATAAAGATCAGCCATCTTTTTCCTTATCCACGCCTCTCCGTGTCACAGCTAGACTGATCCTTTGTGTGACTTTCCTTTCACATGTGCTCATTACATAGTGTGTAACACAACAGTCATCAAACCTACAGCTAGTTAGCAGTGGAAATGAACTGCTTCCTTGCAATATCCTTTTTGTAATATAATTACTTGTGAAGGCAGACTGTATGCAACGAGAGCTAGATTTTCTTTTTTTTTTTTTTATATGTAAACAATACGCTGCTTTGTACAGTGTTGAATTCAGCCAGCTCCTTGACACCTAGGTGGCCTCTCTGTCTCAATACTCCTACACACATCTATACACCCAGCAGAGAACTAGTGAAGGAGATGTGTTAGCTGCATGCAGGAAGGAGTTACACAACTTTGCTTTCTGAAGGGTGTTCCTGTTTTTTGCAGTCATGTGATACCGAATTACTGAATAGAGTTCCTGCAAACTCACAGAAACACAGACAGACAGACAGACAGACAAGTGTGTTATGACTCCAGGACCTGCAGTGAATTGTACACACACACTTGCTGCTCCAGTTGTGGCTTTGGCAGCCTCTTTGCTTCCCATCTACCTTTGGCTGCCAGTCACACCATCTGGAAACTTCCGTGCCAGCTGCTTTCCAAACCCCCACCGCTATTCAATACACTTCATGTATCCCCAGATTATTTTATAGAAAGACATCTATTTCATTAATCAAAATTTAGTTTTTGGTGTTCGGGGCAGCGATAGCCCAGCAGGTTAGGACTCTGGGCTGTCGATCGGAAGGCTGGATGTTGAAGCCCTGACATCGGCCCTTGAACAACTGCACGAGAGCAGCGTGGCTGTAAAAAGAAATTAAGTAACATCAGAAATCAATGCTGGAGCCTCAACAAACATCAGCGTGAGGACTGTGCAGTGTTCCCTCCAAGATATTAACTGGTATACCAGTTTTTCTGGGACTTCAGTGTATGTAAGTAGAACAAAAATGATACCACAACAAATTGAGTGTATTAAGGTTAGGACAGAAGGTTGGAGGTTGGAGGCCCTTACCCCACTGCTCAACCCAGCCACTGAGGGGTCCAATTCACACATGGTGCCAGTCCCAAGCACAGTTAATGGGAGGACTGCATCAGGAAGGACCAGTGAAAAAACCTGTGCCAGATTAAGACAGGGTGACCCCAAGAGTGGGAGCAAGCAATTAAAAAGGAAACAAATAACCTACCTTTATTTTTACTACTTACTACAGTTTTTTTTTTCCATATTAAAGCTTGGGTATGCAATTTGGAAGCAACTAGCATGAAATTTGGAAAGTATCCAGCTGACAAAATCCCACCCCCTCACCTTAGGCCTCCCTCCAAAGCCACGCCTCCAAAACGCATGAATGCACACTGTTATAGGACGAATTCACCACAGAACACAGGGGAGAGCATGTTTTTGTCACTGTATCCCTAACTACCGTGCAGTGTGTGTGTGCGTAAGCAGGCATGCAGATAAGTAGGTAGACAGGCAGGTAGGCTGGCCAGCCAGACCGCCTTTTTACAGTCCTGTGAGCGCCACAGAAAACAAATTTACTTAGCGTATTAAACTAATGCTATTTTTGACATTGTGAATTATATAAAATTTTCTAGTAGTAATATTTCACTTTCAGATTTAAAGAAGCAGTTTGAATTGTATAGAGCCCTCTGCTGTTTGAGAAGCGAAACCTTTCCAAGCCGCTGCTTTACTTCCACCAACCACATCTCATGTGTCAAAACTCTACTGGCTTTTTTAAGAAACAAAAACAGGTCAGAGCTGTACAGTTCTATTGAACTGGGGGGTGGAGTCTATTTCTGGGCCAGAAAAAGAAGTACAAAAAGAAATAAGGAAACAGAAGCCTGAAAACAGTCAGATTCATTGTATGCAATAAAGCATATCAAGTTCTTTTTCTAAGGAATCACTGAAAACATATGATTATTACAGTTCACTTTAAAAAGCATTTCTAAAAGCTCTTCCCTATTACCATGCTTTATGGTTTCACATACACTGTGGAAAGCCTTGCCGCACATCGAGAAGCTTGCACTCTGATAGGCCATTGCAATGCTATACATCGGTGTATAGTACTAAGTCTGGAGTCAGAGTAATAAAAGCAGCTGGGATGTGTAAGCAAAAGCAGCTCATGTCAATATCTGAATGTAATGGAGGCTGAGACAGAAGGAAGGGCATGCTCATGCTGGAGCTGTTAATATCAGTAATCAAATCCTTAAATGGGAGAGATGTGTGCGCCGGCCAGAAACAATAAACCTGTCAAGTACAACTGAACCAGCACAGACGGTCAGAGGATCAACAACTCCTTTATTTTACTGAAAATCTAACATGCATATACAACAAAACACTTATTTACTGAAGTACCAGAAAAACTGGTAGCAAATTACATAGCAACACCACCTGTACACATCATTGCTTGCGTCCGCCAGTGTGTACATAAAGCGACAGACATCTATGGAAACTTCTAGAGTTGTTTCCACAGTGAGAATGGCAAGTTATCATGATTTTGTGATTTTCAACATGGTTTAATAGCTGGAGCTCGTGAGATGGGTCATAGCATTTTGGAGATAGAAACAAAGTTTGAATTTTCACATATGAGCATTTCAAGGGTGTACCGTGGCTTCAAGAATTCCAGCGAAACCTCAAACTTACAACAGCAACGTAGCCATAATAAGATATCAAGTAACATCAGAATTCAATGCTGGGGCCTCAACAAACTCAGCGTGAAGACTGTGCAATGTTCCCTCCAAGATAACTGGTATACCAGTTTTTCTGGGACTTCAGTGTAGGTCATTAGGACAAAAATTATACCAAAACAGATTGAGTGTATTAATATAAACCGGTGATGTGAATAGCAGCCAAAAAATTATTCAACACCTGAACAACACCTGAATTCTGACCAATCAGAATCAATAATTTAACAACAATGCATTTCTGAGGTAGAAGCAAGTTTGGATTTTCACCTATCAGCATTTCAAGGGTGTACCGTGACTACAATTCTGGAAAAACCTCAAACTTAAGACAGCAGTGTGGCCGTAAAAAGACTCTTGGAGAACGTGAGCACTGTTGGCTGGCAAGAACCGTTTCACATGATAGGCGTACAATACTGCCTCAAGTAACATCGGAATTCAATGCTGGGGCCTCAACAAACATCATAGCAAGTATTAACTTTAAGTACCAGTTTTTCTGGCACTTCAACATACTATATCCTATTACTGCTATGGTAAAAAAAGCTTTGATCTCTTTAAACCAGTAGTATCTTACTAATATTCCAACTTAAACGTCTAGACATAAGCAGCTGACAGGACTGAATGGTGATTATTGTTACACTTAATATGCAACCAGTAAAGCAGACAATTTAAAGTGGTTATCTTTTGTTTCACACCAGTGCTTCACATTTGGTTGTGTCATCAAAAAATCCATATTTCCATATCCATATCAAAAATAAGCTGGCTATTCGGACCAGGCAGAGCAAATAAAATGAAAAATCTATTAAAGTCTGTGAAGACGCTTCCATTTCTGAACCAATGTCTATCCATGTATCTAGACTGTGGCTCAATGAGCTGCCTTGAGCTTTTCAAAATATGTATATCAGGCTTTTGTTACAGTAGATTTTTATGTACCTTTCTCCATGGTTGGTCTGCTGAAAGACTTTTCCAGAAATGAACTGCAGTCCATGATAATATCTTTGAGTGAGTCTTCAAGGTCAATATAAAAGTCAGACAGTCAGACAGGCATTACATAAACCACGACTGTGCATAGAAAGATAACGCAAAATGCCTAAAGCTGTTTGCCGTCTACGTCCCAGCTCTCAGCGCAGCCTGAAGCTCAATGCAAATGCTTCAGATTTGGTTTGACTCATAATCGAACCTGTTGTGCCGATCGTGCCACAGGTCGCGCTACTAATATCGTACTAATACTAATACAAATTCCAAAGCAACAGTACATACATGGGGCAGACACAGCCAAGCTCATCATCCTGCTGCTGTTCCAGTCTCCCATCCATAGCATGGATATCTCTCAGTGATACAGAGAAAGAAAGAAGAAGAAGAGTATACAAGACACACCCATCACAGACAGGAGTCTTCTGTTGTAATGTAATGTCGTAGTGCATGTGCATGTGTGTGTGTGTGTGTGTGTGTGTGTGTGTGTGTGCCACTTACACATGCTACAGGAGAAACAGAAAAACAGAGAACCAAGAATAAAAGAAATTGTGGAAAATGAGAAAAAAGTAAAGGAATAGGGAGACACTAGTAGGCGATTTCTCACAATTACGCAATTCCCATTGTATAACAGTGTGGGCGTCATCAACCTTCTGCACAACAGCAACCCATACAGTCGCTCTGATGTATATTTAGACCTGCGCACTGACTTCACACACACACACACACACACACACACACACACACACAGACACACACACCTCTTTTTCTCTGCTGTTGCTTTAGTGCCACACTGAGCCTGCCTGCTCAGTATAGTAACCTCAGAGTCAGGACGCTTACAAGTACAAGTCAAATCCATAAACCTGCTAGTCAACCCAAATCCAAGGCCTGAAGGAATTCTGGGATACAAAAATATCCAAGATACCTGCAGGAACTGCAGCATGCTGTGCTTGTGCTGTCCGAATACCATCATTTAATACTAAAGAAACAATAATTCACATAAAACTGTCTCCTCTTGCCACAGCATGCAATGTTTAGTACGGTTCCAGATAATTATCCAGTTCCTAAATTTAGAGCATTATTATTCAGGAACTCCAGTTAAAATAATAGGAAAGGAATGCAGTTACAATATCAGGCAAGGTCTACGTCGAACCCCACAACGGATCAATGAGATTACAGTCTCAAAAGTGTAACGCAAATGGGTTCTTTTAGATCTAATTTCTAGATACCACATCAGCAGCGTAGCTCTGATTACCACAAGCACGTATGCATTTCCATGCGGTTCTCCGTTCTGAGAGACGCATGTAAAACCTGTTTACCTGAAAGGCTTTTACAAAGGAAGTGTATGGGGAGTTGTGGAATCAGCAGCAGCACAAAGTAATTGTCTACATAATGCAAATTCAAAACTACAACAGTTCCACAGGAGCAATCAAGGTCTCGGGATGAGCAGACAGAAGAGAAGAGAATCTTACCAAAGGAGGTCTTATGTAAGGAAGAAAAAACCATAGAGCGGTGTGGCGTGGCCCACTGTGAAACAGTTGAAGAGTTGCTGTCACCATCCTGAGGTTGATTACTTTCAGAATAAAGTGTTTAATTCCTCTGAGCAAATTCAGCCGAACAAATTCTAATTAGCTGTATCTAAATTCTAATCAGACCTTTGATTAAATTGGTAAATCATATTTTATTGTTCTCTGAACACAGTCCATATTGGAAAGGATGTTAGAAAAAAGTCATAAATTGGTTTTGAAAAGTTTTTGATGCAATGTTTTTCTCATTAAAGCTGTTTTTAGTTTTTATTCATGAAACCTGTGCAGTATAAAAATAACTGAATATCAGATTTCGTCCGACTTCGCTTTTGTAATATTATAATAAAGTAGCATGACAAACAACCTCCTCTGACACATGACCCAGCGCACACGTGAAAACAACCCAAACCTGCCGCTCAGCAGCTACACAGCTACACGCACTACACCAGCCCATCCAGTACGCTGTTTTTTTCACCCTGCAACCCTTAAGGCAGGTGAGGAACTTCTCTGACATGATCAACATCTAAGCTGTGATTTCGCTTCATATTTTTAGCAACAAAGTAACACCTCTCGGAGCTCACAGCTCTCACACTCGGCGTGAAGGAGAGATTCCCGTTGCACACGCGGTGGAAACACTTCACAGCGAAGGTGTGCTGCAGGAGGAAGCGGCAGGCATTTACTGATTACTGTGTACTCAGCACCTGCTGTGCTCCACACTTTTTTTTTACCATGAGTGCAGGTGTTTTGATTTGGTGATTAATTACATCAGCGATGGGGAGCATCAAAAAGGTCGCGGTGCACCATGGGACCAACGTCTATTCATTTCTGAAATTGATCCAAACCTATTGCACAATACAAAGCCAGGATATTTAAGTGCACTTGTTTTCAAAACAAAGAATTAATAATTAGCAGAAGGTGGTCTGGAGGAATCCAGAAAGAGGCTGAGCCTACACTTTTCCCTCGTCCCTGCAGATCTGTGTGTGTGTTTTCTCAATCTCTGGCCATTACAGCTCCTATCTCCCATCTATGAATCTAATTTCTCTCTTATACCTAACAAAAACTCCACCCTGAAATGCATTAGATACGTTTATATTGTAATATTTGAGATGTTGATTGATGGTTGAATTTGGTCTTTAGTGTTGTATTTTTGTATATTGCATCAGAAGTGGCTTTGTGGCACGACTCGGCTAGTGCAAGTGCGATGCATTAAACAGTCCGCGATGGAAACATAAATCATACAATAAACTCTGAATCCAAAACACTGGCATGTTATGGAAATTTTTAGAGTCATATAATGAATATTAACGACCACCGGGTTTGCTTATGAATATTAATTGATAGTAGGCGGTCTGACTGAAGAGCTGAAAAAAAAACAGAAAAGGCAGGGTTCTCCGATTACCAATCAGTGAAGATGTGTCTCAGAGACGCGCAAAGACGGCGGAATATAATAAGGCATCTATAAAACCAAGCCGAATAAACAGCATCCCACTTAAACTAATTATAAAGACAGCGAGGGAAAACCTGAGTGAATAAGCCAATGACATATTACATTAATATATGAAAGTGGGGGCGAGGTGGAGGGGTGGGGTGTTGATGTCTCCTGCCTTGGTCATGAAGCGCTCTGTATCCTTTCATGCATCTTAATAATTTTATTACAGACGTGTTCCTTGCACCACCTCGCTAAGCCATGAAATACTGAGCTTTCCTATCTGATACCTCCCTCCAAAAGTGCAATCATGGTAATAAATGCTACTCTCCTGTCTGTATATATGAGCCTCAACTAAGCTGGACATAATGGTGATTATATCAGGGACCGTCCTGGGTTAAACAAGCCATCTGGGATTCTTCTCCATCGAAACCCAAAAGATGGTGACATTTATAAATGTACCTACAAGTGTAGGTTGGAAGTGGTCCATTTGTCACCTGGCTTCTCACTGACAGTGACAGCAGCTTGTCCCATACGTTTGCCAAGGCTGTTACGATGGAAACATGTAGAAAACCACTGAGGGGGGGGGTAAAAAGCAGGAGATGAAACGTATAGTCTACCGCACCTCCTCTAGGACCGAAGTATGAGCCTTGCCGTTATTCCACTCTGGAAGGTGATGAAATGTGTGCTTTGAATAGCAAACTACACACAGCTGTGCCAATATAAAGCTGAAGCAGGGCAGGGGGCCAGTGGGGGAGTGAGGGATACTGAGATGGTTAGATAAAGTGAGCGATAGAGGATGGCATGAGTGAGTGAGTGAGTTTTGAAAGGGCTGGAGAAGGGGCTGGTGAGGAAGGATGAAAGACAAAACATTAAAAATGTAAATGTTGCACATGGGGATGTATTTTCATGTTTCATGCTTCCTCAAACAGCTTCTCTTCATACTTCCTATTCATTTGTCAGTACTTCTCCTCAACAAAATCCTCATTTATGGACAGAATATCACATACAGACAGGGAACAAAAATAAATAGGGTGGTTCAATGGTTAAGGTGTTGGGTTACTGAATAGAAGGTTGGGGGTTCAAGCCCCAGCACCACCAAGCTCCCCTGTTGGGCCCTTGAGCAAGGCCCTTAACCTTCAACTGCTCAGCTGTATACATAAGATAAATGTAAGTCACTCTGGATAAGGGTGTCTGCTAAATGCCATAAATGTAAATAAATCTTTGTTATGTTGCCTCTGTTATGTTGCAGACATTTTGCTTTCAGAGAGGAGTGAGTTATCAAATTGTATTAATTAAAATGCGAAGGAAAACATTAAACTGATTATTGGACTGTGTAGGCCTGAATTATTCAATGTTTGTTCAATGTTTGAATCTGAAATGATTGACAGTTAAACTCTCCAATATTAAGTGACACTCTCTGGAAGCCCGGCCTCCTTCCCCGATCCCACCGAGTGGTCAAGTTCTCAAAAAAACTGCTTCATGGAGAAAAAGAATCTATAAGTTTGCTTGAGAAGGAAAGGACATTTCAGATAAAGTCATTCTGACTGTTCACCTTTATCCTGATGGGAGTGGTATCGTCCAGGATGACCCCGCCCCCATCCACAGGGCACAACTGTATGGTTTGATGAAGATAAAAATAGTGTAAATCATACGTTTTGGCTTTCAAAATGTTCCCAAGTGGCCCAACATAAAAGCGTTCACCCTACTATGTAGAGATCACGAGTTTGAATCTGGATGATGCCATAGTTGCCCGTGGAGTGGGGGCTCAGACTGCAAAAAAGGCTGTGCTCTCATGGTAGGAGAGGTAGTATACATTAGGTAACATGAGGTAATGCATACATCCTCTGAGTGTGTTACACCGCTCCCTGATGTAGCATGACCAGCAATTGGCATCATATATCCCAGAGGAAGCATGTGATAGCCTTCCTACTTCCTGACTGTTAGCTATCGTGTGATACGGGAAAAATCCTGATGGAAGAATTAGACGTGACCAAATTAGGGGAGAAAATCAGTGCTTCATGACCTAAAAAATGTCTTCAGAACTATCTAGATTAAACTAACCTAATCTATAACTAATCTAATTATTGGTACAATCTAGATCTGGTCAAACAGCCTACAGGGAAAACAAATTCCATTTACATTTCCTTATTTAGGTTTTCTTTTGGTGTGGGGAAATAATAGTGATTAATCTACAGTGTATCTCCTTTCAACGATATCGAACGATATGCGAATATCTTGGCAAAATGTCCATCAACAATACAGTGCAAACTCTACATCTGTGCAGTAGTGCAGAATTGTTCAGAGCACTGTGTGTTATTTGTTATATATTATTATATATTATATTTCTAATGCTAATAAGCCTACTAAAAAAGAGCAAGGAACATCTCTATGCTTCAGCCTTCATCAAGAACACATTGATCTGGGCTCCAGATCAAGATAGTACTGTACATTCACACACATACTCATACATACAGTTTGCAACTAGTAGAGTATATGCCCAAGCAGTAATCCTGTACTGAACATGTTACACCATACTAAAAGAACAGAGCTTGTCTGACAGAACCATTCACCCCAAATAGCTAGGAAGCACATCTCTGCCCCTGTGATTAACTTCCCAGTGAACCGATTCTCTCTTCCTACATCCTGGCACTCTGCAGAACCGACACGGGCAGGAAGAGAGAACTGTGACGGCATTTTAATAATTCAAACTCAGCACTCAATTACACAGGAGCGAATCCCAGGACAAAAGCCCATGACATATGAGTCACAGAAAGGATTAAGTATAGTCTGAAACTCCATCCAGACTAATTAAATCTTGTTTCAGTGACCAGCTTGGAAACAGCATGTACACTTATGGTCTACAAGGTAAAGGAGCACTTTAGCCAAAAATCACATTTTCTAAAAGGGAATAGCCAGTTTCTATTTGTTTCTCATTGAACAGCCTGAACAGCTCAAGGCTGTAGGTGTGGCCTGCTGTTTGTAGGTGCGATTATACACTGGGGGAAAAAAGTATTTAGTCAGTCACCAGTTGTGCAAGTTCTCCCACTTAAAAAGATGAGAGAGGCCTGTAATTGACATCATAGGTAGACCTCAACTATGAGAGAC
>JAOVVG010000030.1:5742222-5756110 GCA_028566375.1 Leptodoras nelsoni
TAAAATCTTTTCAATTAACCAGTAAATCAGAACACTAAATAAAGTCAATATATTGACTGTTAATATATAGGGAAATATATTTTCTTTGCGTAAGGGACCCCAGGCTCTGAAAACTGAAAAAAGAAAAAAAATGTATGTATGGACCAAAAACATCCAAGCAATATGGACAAGGTGGTGTATCTAGCTGCCTGTCAATCATATTACTTTTACATTGGTTTAGAAAGTTACACCTCTTTCATTTTCATTCAAAATGTTCTAACCTAGCCTTTAGTTTGGGGATGTGAAAGAAACACAGAAAAAAGCACTGCCAAAATGACTGACTACACCTTTAAGGAGGGTGTGCTGAAGGGTCCCCAGAGACCTTTCTCCTTCTCTTTCTTTCTCACAGGCGTTATTCCATGTCATTATGTCATTTCTGATAACACAGGCTGACAGCCTGCTATTTTGCTGCTTGCTTGTGAGAGTTCTATCACATGCAGTGGGTAAATGTTGCAGATGCCTAAATTGCATGTGTCATTTTATTCTCTTCAGTTGATGTTTTGAAAGTCGTCAGGTGGCCATCTGAGCAAAATCAGTGTCTCCCCTGCAGATATAACATATGACTGTAAGACTATACGGATGCCTTTTTGTTTTAGCAAGAGCTTAATTTAATTAGAACAAAATGCCCACACAGCTAGACAAGCTCAGACTGGTCAGACAGAAATACAAGAGGTCAGGGTTTTTAATATGCTGAGCTGGAAGATATATGAATGAAACTGATCAGGTGAGAAATGTGATAATCTGGGAAGTGGATCTCATCGATTGGGAGTACCATAGACCGTGATGCATTTCTTTCCTCAGGGAATGGTCAAATACGAGGTAGCAGTACTAGCTTGGATCTGGAGCCTACAACTGACACTTTCAATAGACCAGAATGTCTGGTGACCACAGTCTTGTTGCAGAAAAAAAGTCTTGTTTCTTGAAAAAGCGCATGTCTGATATTTTTTTCTTAGTGACCTCCCTGCTTGCTCTGCACTTTTCACAATTACGCCGGCCCTCCCTCTTCCTGTTCCTCATATGTCTTTAGGAAATGGGGTTTGTTATCTAGAAAGGACATATAAAGAAAATATCTGAATAAAAACAGCCAGCTAAACAAAAGGAGCTGCCTAGTTGCTATGCTTTTGCTTGGCTACCTTCATGTTGTTCGGGCTGAAAAGTGCACTAGAGTAACCGTTGGTTTGAACTGGCAGTCATAACAAGAACAGGATATTTCTCTACAAAAATTGTTAAAGTTCTTAAACCTATCTCATGCCATACTGTATATTCACAGTATGGTTAGTCTCATTTACCTCCCATCCAATGTTTTGGGGTCTTTTTATATGATCCATCATACAATTTGAGAAAATGCCAAGCCAGACTTTCTTGTAAGAACCATGTCCTTCATTGAAAGTGAAAGAAAAATGTGTAATTATAAATATAGAGTCTCCTGATATTAATCCCCTTAAACCACACAGATGCAAAGTCACAATCCACAAACACTGCCTGATGAACTATGAGGTCTGGCTACAGAAAGCTTTATCAATCTACTAATGGCACCATAATGGAAGCCAATCTCATCAGCGGTGAGCTCTCATCTCATTCTCTCTCCTCCACCCCAAAGCAAGCCAGAAACAGGAGAGCTGCACTGATGTGAAATGATGTGATTAGAAACCATTATAGCTGTTTATTTTATTAGGGTCTGTATTTTGTGTCCAGCTTTTGGGCTGTTGACCAACATTATCTGGCAAGGACATTGCCTCCAGAGACCTCAGTGTTATGAAGCCCTAAGAGTACATTTGAGGTTGGTGATGCACCAAGAAAGAGTGGCTAGGCTTGGAACAATGATTTGTCCAAACAAAGGACATGATTTGAATGGTAAAGGCTCTGGGTTTGAGATGGACCACTACAAGAAAGGAGAACAGGGAGATGGAAAATAGCACTGCAGTGAACCTATTTTAATAATAAATCAAATACGAGGTAGCAGTACTAGCTTGGATCTGGAGCTCTGTCATAACCGGCAGCCAACTGACAATAATTCAAGAAATGAACAAAAATGTAAATGGTAAAACAAAATACAGGCACAAAAGCAAACATCAAGCATATAAACGAAAGTGGAATGGAAAAAACATGAATAAAAGAAGAAGCTCTGATGGTAAGTGTCAGCAAAAACGTAGTGTATTCTGAACTGGAATGGAAAAAAAGAATTTTAATGCTTTTGAATTTAAAGCATATTTATGGTGTGTAATGGATTTTTTGATCATTATAGTTCATGGAGCTTTTGTATATGCTGAGCATCCTGACACCCAGCTTCATAGTCATTATTACTATAATTACAGCCACTGCTTTCTATCCTGTTATTATGGCTTCTCACCACCAAAATAAGCAGTTATGCCAGAGGAATGGCATAATCTAAGAGAGAGAATTCCAACCCTTATGATTATGCGAATGAGAGGCATATCGTTCTTTTGTTCTGCCTCAGAATCATCTATTCCAATGAAACTGCTGTTTGTCAGCAAGTGTGCAATGGGGCTTAATAAAACCTATTCTTCCTTCTGGAGCTCTCACAAATCCACTTGTCTGCCTGACTCTGACAGACTAGCCTGAAAGACTGCAGTCTTCTGTCTCTGGCTGCCTCATTAGAATAAATACTGCTGCAGAGATGTTGGTTTTTTTTTGTTTAAAAAGTGCTGTCTTGTATCCTCAGGATTTTTATATTTTATATTCTCTTCTTGTGTGGGAGTAGGATGGCTTGGGAGTCTGAAGGGGAGTTTTTTTTTTAATAAGTACACTGAGCTGATTGGAAGAGATGGTTTCTTCCAGGAACTGCTGATCTCAGCTCACAGAGTTAGAAGAGAGGAAGTGAAAAATTGGTGGTGAAAAAAAATTATGAGAAACGAGTGGCACAGCTGGGCTGATACATCATTGTTAAACAGCAGAGAAACAGCAGTGTGTTCAACTCTCCCTTGAGTACAAAATCATGAAGAATTGTAAGCAGTGAAGTGGTGACTTTATCGGAGCAACAGCACGGAATTACAGGTAAAGTAATTATATTCTCCTCACGTTTTTAATCCAAAATGGCTAAGGATTTAGGCAGGATACGGCTGAATATTTGAGCGTCTAATGATGGTAATTTGGCACTGCTAGGATTTGACCTTAAAATATTCCCAGCAGCAACCCAGTGCCTTAAACATTGAGCCACAGCATCCCAGTTCAGGGTTTGTATAGCCAGCTTATATGGCAAGAACAGGCATATGGAAATAACTTGTACAAACTAGGATTTAAGAGAGAGCATGATAGTCAGACTGGCATTGCAGGGCAGGGGGAGGGGTGTGTGAGGGTGGCTGGGTGTAGACATGTGGCAGCAGATGGAGAACAAATGGTGGTGGAGCAGTTGGAAGACTAGGCAGGGTATGGCAACACTGAGATTCAGATCAAGAGCAAATGAAAAGTGCAGGAAGCGTCACCAGATAGAATACTGCAACAAGTGCGGTAAAAATGCAGAGAAAATGCCTCCTGCTAATTGAACTATACTTGTAAATGCCGTAACGTGAATTCCTCAGATTGGTCAGGTTGAAAACAAGACGTAAAACAGGTGTGTGGTGTCAATAAGAAGCCCAATCTTTTTCACCTGTGCTTATCTCCACAACCTGGCTGTAATATGCAGGTCTGGGATGAGTATCGAGGTGGCTGACATGAGTATTTCCTCATGAGATAACTGAAGCCTCTCTTTGTTCAAATTTTAAAGTGTTCTGTTTTTCACACAAGTAGTGCATTGACACTAAAACAGATAGAACAAAGGAAGCTGTTTTATATGTGTGTTATATGTTTCTGGGAAACTCTCCTGGCAAAATTGTAAGTTTAGGCCAAGAGTACTAATTTGTAATTAGCTCCACAAATACATTTATTGTTAAGATTCTTTGACCAAGTTAATGTTGCTGATGTTATGAATAAATACAGGTGGGTGACAAAGGAAAAAACAACATAAAATGTCTTAAGGCCTTTCTCGATACAAAGTATGGCAAGATTGGACTTGGTACTTGGTAGTACAGACTTGGTAAGTTTGACTTACGAGTACAAACTCCCAAGGACAGAAGGATGCTGTACAGCAGCGTACTTTAGGTACTTGACGTCACCTGTCAGCGTGACTGCAACATCTTTGAAAACGTTGGAGCAAAATTTAATGTAGCCTCTTACCTGATAAATTAACCACATACTTGAAGTCTAAATAACGACATTCTTGCCTAAAAATCCTTCATTTGAAAGTATATTGAAACTTAAAGCTGTATGTTTTCTCCTCTGCCATCACTCTGCCATCTGGCTGTCTCAATTCCACACAAGTCACATCCTGATTCATCCTTGATAACACAGGTGGAGCAAGAACATATCCGGGCATTTGAACTGTACTTGTCTAGATGCTGACTTTTGAATGGAACAGTGCTTGTGCGGCAACTGATGACATTTTTCAAGTACACAAGTACGGACAAGAACGCAGATTGAGAATCAATTCTACACATTGAACTCTACAGGAGTGATGAATATCTTTCTTCCAAATAATCGTTCCTCATTTGGTGTTTGATGATGATGATGATGATGTTGATGGTAGAGCGCTGTTTAACAGGCCACTCAAATATTCCACAGGCGTTCAACTGGCTTAGATTTTTGTCCTCATTAAGCAATTCATTTAATGCAGTCTTGGAAAAGACCACTGCCATAAGAAATGTTTCATTGTAGGATAAGTGTAATCAGTCAGAAGAGCTTTTTATTGTTTTGGCATAACTTTTCATTTAAAGGAGAAAGGTAAACTCA
Organism: Leptodoras nelsoni; assembly: GCA_028566375.1. NCBI lineage: Eukaryota > Metazoa > Chordata > Actinopteri > Siluriformes > Doradidae > Leptodoras > Leptodoras nelsoni. Next base: position 5,747,047 of record JAOVVG010000030.1, read on the forward strand.
AATTATGCCAGCAAAATGAATAAATAAATGCCTTGATGGAATAACAGAATTACCATTATTTACTTTTATTTGTCACCTGTCTGTATATATATTATATATCAAAATGAATAGTAGCCTGCAGGATCTGTTTTGGGCTTTGTACATTATCTATGTGTAATTTGGGAGTGCCGTTCTACATACAGTTGTCAGATTCACTTGGCAAACTTTCTGCCTAGTACTTGGTTTTGTTGGTTGGTTGTTTTGTTGAATCAGTTGGTTTGTGTTGTTAAATTGGGTTTGATTTGGTAGATGTTTTTGGTTGGTTGGGATAAATTGGATTACTTTGGTTTGGGTGGATTGAGTTGATTTGGTTAGGTTGGTTTGGGTAGTTGATTGGATTGTTTGATTATTTGGTTGATTTCTTGGGTTGGTTGTTTTAATGGGTTTAAGAGGTTTGAATTGGTTTGGATTGTTGGTTTGGTCAGTTGGGTAAATTAGGTTGTTTGGAATAAGCAGGTTCATGTGGTTAGTCACTTTGGTTGTTTTGGTTTGGTGAGTTGGGTTGACTGATTTAGTTAGATGGGGTAGTGTGCTTTATTTCATCGGTTGGCTGGTTTGAATGATGCATAGTATTTCAAGGCAAAAATATGTAAATTGAACCAAACTCTGTAGAGCCCCACTGTCATGGTTTTTGTGGCCGATCAGGTAGCATCATGGTTATGATCATGTTCAGTATATCACCAAGAAACACTGCAATCTGTGTATGACAGCTATCCCAGTTCCATCCCAGTTGTTCCAGCCCCTGAAGCATTCATGAGTAGAAGTAATTGACACAGAAGCTGTCGGAGTGTGCAGTTTGGGCTAAGAATCCAGCGAGACCCTCACAGCAGAGTGACTACCAAACATGTATACTGTCATAACAGCTGTCCAGTGATCATTACAAAAATCATCATGTGGGTGGAAGATTATAGGCTTTGACTGGAGCAGGGCTTTGGAACATACAGTATATAGCTGTTTGGGGTGGGCCAGTTAAAGTAACTGAGTAAAAGAGAGAAATACTGAGACATTTATTAAATTATCTTAAATTATTATGTCCTGTTCATGCTGGCTTGCAGTAACCCTGTCCAGGCTGTCTGTTTTGGAGACTGCATCCTGTGGTGGTACATTCATCACAGAGCATGATAGATGAACATATTTGAACCAATTGGATTCTCAAAAAGCCACCTAGTGAGAATATGGTTAAGCCCAGAGCATGTGCAGCTGCCTGAATATTGATTTTGGCCAAAGAAAAGGAACTGAAACATAATCAAACACATTTTCATGAAAAGATGAGATGTGTGGTTAGCATAGTTCCCAGTTGAGAATTTGCCAAGAATTGTTGTTGTTGAATGTGTAACTGGTTTTAGATTTGGTGGTGTGTTATGATAAACTGAGTCACATATATTATCTGTATATCTACATTATTTATGGTTCATGTTTATGGAGATTACGGATTAGTCTCAGGCCACGTGTTCAGCAATGTTGTTTGAAGCTGTGATCTTAAAGCCAGGCTTTATGGGTGAGGGTTTTATGAAATGAGTTGGGGCACTGCTGGGATCTGTGTTTCACAGAAGGTTTGTTTGTCCCAGGAACTTCAAATGGTGCTGGTGATTAGATACAGATGTAGATTATGCAGCTGTGGTCTGGCTATTCCTATAGCACATCTGTACAAGTGGAGATACAATGCCAGAATAGATTTTCACTATATAATATTCTAGTTCTTAAGAACCCATGTTCTACTTTTAGTCACATAATGTAATTAAGTTGATTCGGTTAGGTTGGTTTGGGTAGTTGATTGGATTGTTTAGTTAGTTGTTTGGTTGCTTGGGTTGGTTGGCTTACTGGGGTTGTTTAAGTAGTAAATGACCATTGTGTTGTGTGAGGTAGAAAAATCTGAATAGATACTGTATATGCATATAACTTGCACATTATTTTGGTAATAAAATATACACATTAAACAAAACATGTATCACATTTACAGGAACATAATTGACTAGTTGCAGAATAATCAACATTTTTCAGCGCACTCTTCATTTCTGGCTGAATCTCATGTTTTGTTTTTGTAGTAGAAAAGTGTGGAGCAATTTCAGTATAGTCACAAACAGGGAAAACTCCACTAGCACTCTCTAATGAAAAACACTGGGTCAGTTATACAGCAATACTAATGTATATAACTGAGTGTGAAAAGGAGAACTTGCATTTTAGCTTTTACTGAGGTAGTAAATTTCTTTTTCGCACACTATGCTAGTAACTGTGGTGTCGAAGGAATTGTTGCTAACCACAGTTTTAGTGCTTCATTGCATGAACAATTGTCCACAATGTGAGACCACAAAGATGCTGATAAACAGTACTAGCACATTATCATTATTGTGGGTTATTGTGTATACCCCATGTTGCTGTGATAATTATAAACCTTGCACTAGGTTTCTATTACAAGTTAATGTCAGTGCATGTTTTTATCACTTTGCAATGATCCCCCATGGTTAGATCAGGAGATTTCTTGCTGTTTATTAGTTTTGTGAACGATGAAGTGTATTCAGGACTATGACCTGCACTGTAACACATGTGATTCTGCAGAACTCATCTGAAGCAGCGGAGGCTCTGTGGTTATGATTCTGTGCCAGGAATCAGAAGTTGAATTTGTGAATTGGCTTTCCACAGAGCCACTGATGGATGTTTGAGGAAAACCCTCAACTGCTCAGATGTAAGACGCTTTAGAACAAATGTACACCACAGATGTTAGCTGTGTCTAGTTTTGTGGACAAAAGTTTAGCGAAATAAGTGACATTTCTAGAGATAACCTAGAGTTATCACTCATCTACAGACTTATAAGGGAACAGGCATAAAGGAAAATTTATTGGAGAACATAGTTGTTATACAGTATACTAATTTTATGCACTATTGAATTTTAAATAGTCAAAAAATGGAAGTGTTTTTATTTGTTTGGGCCCTAAACTGTTTCCTCTGTGGAGAAAGCAGTGAAAAATTTACATTGGCAGCCATCTGCAATATTATGGCTGTTTGTTCTTATTTATAAATCATTTCTTCAAGGCTTTGATATTCTTGGCCATGTCCCATGTATGCAATCACATATTATCATACACTCACCACTTTTCCACTGACAATGTTCAGGTTCTTTGGCATCTTTGCATTGTTTTGCAATGACCCCACGCTTAGGTTGGGATTTTTCTTGTTGTTTATTACTTGTCCTAAGTTTGTGATTAAGTGTACTCAGAACTATAGTTCCTCTTCAGAGTATCAATGATGGGCCAAGAACCTGCATTGTAAGTAGTGCGTGCTATGGTGCGTGATTCTGCAGAGGCAGTGTATGCTGTGTGGTTTTTGTGTCCAGGTTATGACTCGCCTTTGCTGAATGTTCTGTGCTTTTGTTTGGTGCAGCAGTGCGGCCTGTCTGTTGACCCACATGCTATCGGCTGTGGAACTTTCACATCTGTCTATTCTGTCCCTTGTTTCCATGGAAACTTGGAAAATCTTGCTTAGCAGGAGGCTAGCATCCCCTCTCTCTCTCTCTCTCTCACTCTCTCTCATCATCAAAGCGTTCCCGCGATACTTGTTGCAGGAGCAGATTTTTACTGCCTCCTCCAGCAAATGCACTTCACCTGGCTGGGATTAAACTGCTTCCCAGTTAGCTTTGTGCATGCCTTCCATACAGTCATCTGATACCTGCATAGCATGTAAGTAAACAAGATGGAAATTGTACATTTATAATAAAAATAAATATGTTTCATGCACAGCCTACTACATCATCACATACAATAATGTTTTTTAATTCAATATTAAAATCAGCATTATAAGTGCTTAGATGCCCTTATATACACTGCAGCATTTTAAGCTCTTATCCTTCAATTGTGTAGGTCAACTAGTATATCATTCTGGCTCTACTTGAACTTTTCTAAATGCAACAGTTAAACAGTAGGAACAGAAACTGCAACTTGACAGTAAAAGGAGGGAAAAGGAGAAAATTCTAGTTCTCTCTTTAATTACTGCGGTTTATCTGTTTGTCCTACAGACGTTCTGGTAAAGACCTTCCATGACTGGTTATATTTTGGTTTTTCATTTATTTGTATTATTAATTATGCACTTGGATTTGAATTGGCTTGTTTTGCTCCTGAACATTAGTAGTATTATTTCCAGGGGTTCCTGAACTCATTCTGTTTTTAGGCACTTTTTTTAGGTCCAGTTTTAGTATTTCAAGTACTAACTAGACTGCACTTACTGCACTGCCACGTTACCCATGAGTCTATACTTCCATGTCCAATATTTGTATAATTGTTGTTTCCATGGTAGTTTTGTTCTATATTCTTATTGCATAATGTAAACTTCTACTTGTATCTGTGCAATATTGTACGTAACACTTTTACAATATACACTCAGTAATTGCAGATCTGTCTATATGCTTTGTATCAGTGCATTTGTCCTGTTGTCAGTTCTTAAAGGCAGATATGTATTAAATATGCACTACTGATGAAGGTAAACATCCATCAACGGAAAGGAACCTCCGCTGATTAGATATTATAGTGTGCGCCAGTACAACTGTATACTATTGTCATGCAGATGCAGATGCAGAACAGATCATTTGTTTCACAATATACTAGAATATTTAGAAAATATAATGCCGTTGTGCTTTATGTACAGTGATAGTCCGTTGGATGAGGGTTTCATTAAAAAGCTGAGAATTATGGCAGACTAAACAGTCTGTCTTTTTATTATTTCTTTTCAGTGAAATTGATTTTTATAGCTAAACATCAGGAAATTATTTAAAAATATACTATCATAATTTTAGAACCTGTGACAATAGGTGATGCGATGAAAATGAAAATTATTGAAATCTCAAAATCAGCTAAGCCATATTCCTTTCTTGGAGCATCCCACAGACTTGGCAATCCCATAGAGCTGCCATGTGACAGGAACCACATTCCAATAATACTGCTGGGACTGCTGCATAATGTTCCAGCTCCTATTCCTGTCCTGCTTTTAGGAGAAGTCTGTTTAAGGATGGAAGGTTGCCCGGGCATGGACTGGGGCTTCCTGTGATCTTCCCTCTGTCCAGTTTATTTAAATTCTTGTTGAAGCTTGTCAGTTTGAAGTGAACCATGTGAGAGCTGCTGAAGGAAACCCAACTGTTAGAATGCAGTTCTCAGAGGATGATTTAATCATGTGACCTCATGACTGCCCTGTGGACAGGAAACACTCTGTGAGGAACATCTATCTTGCTGTTTGTCTTTAAGTCCAACTCCCCAGTGAATTTTAATGGCCAAATATACTGAGCAGAGCAGCTGAGCTTTCTATGTATGGAATCGAATAATACAGCTGTTGAAACGGCTGTTGGCCCGACCATATTGTTGCATTGTATATGTGTGTTTAGACTAGATTTTACTGGTGGTGCTTTTCCAAGGTTTTAGTTAACACAGTATGTGTTTCTGTTCTGCAGTTGTTTTGAGATGACTAAGGAAGGCATCTGTTCATCCTCATCAGCTTCTTTTTTAATAAAACTGCTTTTTCATATTTTTGCCTTTGCATGCTCAGTTTCTGATTACGGTCTGATTTGCACACAAATACAATTGTAAACAGCGTACTATAAATAATCTGCTTATCCCAGTAGTCAGAATTTTAATATGTTAATAGTTTTTCTACATCTACACAAGGTGCAAATTGGAAAGAGAAAAAAAAAGCTTAGGTCGGTCTTGTGTAGAGACATTTTGAGCATCTTCTGCTTTGTGCTAGACCACCAGCAGATCTCTATGTTAGATGAACTCATGAGGAGCAAAATGATGAAAGACCTTTTTTAGAAAGCGAAACTCAGTCAGACAGACTCGCACAGTAGAAGGCTGAAAGCCGAGAGTTGGTAGGGTAGTGAAGAAATTACATTGTCAGGGTGAATTTTAATAGGAAATTCATTCTGTTCAGAGCTTCATATGTGTTTGCATGGATTTCCTCTAGGTTATCCAGTTTCCCCCCACTGTCCAAAAAATCTGCTGGTAGGTAGAATGCTGAATTCTCTCTAGGTGTGAACATGTATGAGCATAGTTCCCTGCGAACGGACAAGAGTTCGTATTCTCACCTTGCTCCCAGGGTTCCCAGAATAAAGTGGTTACTGTAGACGAATGAATAAATGAATAGAAGTGCACTCAAACCTCTGCCAAGGCCAACATACAAGTCTTGCTGTTTTGTGGGTGTGCACCAAAATCAGTTCATCTCACAAAAATAATATATGGAGCCACACTACAGCTTGGATCTGCTTCAAAATGTAATGGGTTTGTCCTTGGCCTATGCTATGTTCTTCCACCAAACTTCATGACAATGGTCCCAATCCTGCTGACAGACAGACAGACAAACGTTGGCAGAGGTAATACAAGGTCTGTTCAGAAAGTAATAAGAATAATTTTTAATTATTTATTTATTGAAAACATTTACAATTCAATATTATCATCTTCAAAATATGGTCCTTGTGAACGATCCGAAAGCCTCTGCCTTTGTTGGTAGCAGTGCTTGAAATCATCAAATGTCCTCACATGTTCAGAGTCTCAGTCACGGCTCTATGGATGTTCTATAATGTGCTGAAGCGGTGGACTTTCAAAAGTGTTTTAATCTTAGCATTCTGGTACGAATGCTTTATTGATTCTTGATTCTTGATTGATTTGCCTTATGTGAGCTTTCTTCATTTTCATCATTTTGTCTCATGATTATACCCATCATCTCCTGTGACCACTCTGTTTAGGGGACTCTCTCAGTACTGGACACTCTTGTGAGTGTTTTATTCCCAAATTTCAGTTCTTTTCTAATTCAATTTTCAGAGATATTTTGTACATTCTCTCTGTAGCAGCATGATGGAAATCTCCCCTTTTTCAGATGCATTTTTATCTGTCCTTCCTTTTCAGTTTGTCCTGTTAACTGTCCGTCCTTTAAAAAATAATAATAAATCTTCCTTCTGTATTGAGGCCACAGCCTCAGCGTAGATTAGTTTTTTCATCCCCAGGACAGACGAGAGTGTGATGGCTATTATAGACAGATTCTGAGAGAATTATTGATGACCCTGTGGGCGGGTTTGGAGACACATGAAAAATGGCAACCGCTAACAACTCTGGCGGTTTATCATATTTCCTGCTAACGATTCTGGAATTTCAGGTTGAGCTCAAATTACTGTCTTGATAGAGTGATCAGGCGCTCATCCAGCCAGCTAAGATGGGGCTATATGTCACTGTCAAAGTAAAGAGGGAAGACTTGTGTGTACTGTATGTGCATGCAGATGTTTTCCCACCACTCTTTTAATTTAAATTTTTTTTTGTCTTAAGACATCAAGGTAATCAGTCGAGATGTAATTGCTGTTCATGGAAGCAGGTTTTCACCAGTGCAAACATACAGACACGTGGAGCCCCTTTTTCATTCAGCAATGTTTTCCTAGTCGTTGCTGCTGTGTAAGCCTGAATGTCAGAATTCAAATTCGTGTCTTTGCCTGCAGTCATCCTGGCCATCACCACTTGCTAATATATTCTGGTGCTCACCCACGGCTGTGTGGCAGGCAGTCTTCTAATTGGTTCATTTCTATTCTGATACCCAATGTCTAGCAACTGAAGAAAAGGGAATGACTCCATTTCAGTAGTTCAGTTTATGCACTAATTCTATGGGCTGGATGGTATGAAGATGTAATATTGAGATTGCAATATTTTACCATTATGATATGCTTTTCCTAATCTCATTACTGCAACAAGTAATTCATTTGTTATCAAATTGCATCACTTTATTCCCTCCCCTCTATTCCTCTATAAAATTTCATATTTTTTTTATAAATGATATCAACTATTTTATAGTTATAGAAAACATTTATCTTTATGAATATTGTATATCAGAAAGATGTACATAAATATGCCTTTGAATGGATTTCTTAATCCACAAGAGACTCCATATCATTTATTGAACCATTGAAGTGTCTATTTTGTCCATATTTTTGTCAAAGTTTATAAATGAGGTTATTTGTAAAAGCATAATATAAAAAAGCAAAAGGAATATGGGAGAGACAGATATCAGAACAGGTACATTGTGGTCTGCTTCCCAGCGGAGGCTCTGTGAAAAATGGGTTTACTAGAAAGGTCATGGTAAGCATCAGCTATGCAGGAGCACTCCCTCTAAACACACACACACACCACATCCACAAACCACACACATTCCCTATTCCTCTGATACACTCTGATCCCTTTTTCCCAAACCAAGTAAATCAAGTATGGAGGGGGGATTCTCTGGATGGAGAGTTGCACTACCCCCATCCTTCCACCCACCTCATCTGAAATCAGATAAATCCACCATGGAGGAGGGGGATGGACAGACTGACCCTCCTTTCATCTCTGAATTCAAAAAAGGCATGATGGTATCCTCTCTTAGATATGCACATTATAACTATAAATGAATAAAAAATGTTCTTATTTAATTACCTAACTGAAACACTATATTTAGGAGTATTAAGCTCAGTGAAGTGTTTGCCTGTCTGGAGCTTTTTTCTTTTTTTTTTTTTTTTACAAATCTGCGCTTTAGCTTCAATACAAACTGTAGGCCCCAACAGAGTGTTCAGCTTACTCTAATAAATCACTCTACAGATAATGGACTGGAGAGTTCTCATAAAGTGGTGTCACATTCCCATATTGCCTGTGATGGTACAGTAACACTCCATTCCACTTTACTTATTCTTTAGACATTAAAAAACGATGCTGTGTCATAAAACTAAGATTTATTGTTTCACACACACACACATTCACCAGCTCATAAAGTGATAGACTTAGATTTATGGAAGCTTCTATAGTTGGTTCCGCCATGAGGATGGCAAGTGTTGTGATCTTTAAAACGGTTTAATAGTAGCCGCTTGTGAGATGGGTCATAGCATTTCGGAGGTAGAAGCAAAGGATTTTCACATATGAGCATTTCAAGGGTGTACCATGACTACAAGCGGCACGGTGGCACAGTGGATAGCGCTGTCGCCTCACAGCAAGAAGGACCCGGGTTTGATCCCCGGGTGGGGCGACCTGGGAAATTTCTG
>JAOVVG010000030.1:5787218-5797987 GCA_028566375.1 Leptodoras nelsoni
ATATATGGAATTATATTATTTACTATATTGCACTATATTTTCCAATATATAGCAATATATTTTTGTTTCATAAGGGTAAACCCACGCAGATACGGAGAGGACCCAGACCGCCCCACCCAGGGATCGAACCCGGGGCCTTCTTGCTGATCCACCGTGTCGCCATTAAAGTAAATAAATAAATAGATTACATTTTGAGTCAAATCTCAAGTCTTTTGAGAAGGAGTCTCAAATCACATCTCAAGTCACTGTGTGCGTGTTACATGAAGTTGTGACTCAAGTCGCAAACTCAAGTTTCCACCTCTGGCTTCCACAAAGCAAAAACAAGACAGCCATGTTGCTTTTTAGAAATTTCTACCATGTCTACACTAATGCAGCAATGTTATTCATCAGTATGTGAAACAGTATTTTGTGTTTGTTTGTATCTTGTGGGCGGTGATGTGCTTTAGGTATTGCTTTTTCCATTACATTTGAACAGAACAAAAAGCAGAGCAATCAATGCAATTTATTCCCCAATGTATCAAATCCATCCTTTAGTACATTCAGAGAATGGATTTACCATTTTATAAAACATCCAGTGCCTGTATGATCAACTTAAAGTAAACAAAATTCCTTGACTCTCCCTAATTATTGTATATTCAATTCAGTTCATTTATGTATGTCGCAGTTCTAACAATGGACATTGTCCCAAAGCAGCTTTGCAGAAATATAAAATCCGGATATTGCATGTATTTTATTATATCCCGCATACTGGTTTGCCACAAGGCAAGTTTGTTATTTGACCCAGGATAGGATAAGCGGCTTAGATAATGATTGAATGAATGTTTGCATATTAGGTATGTGCAGTGGGTAGTGTTGTCGCCTCACAGCCAGAAACACCCGGGCTTGATTCCTTGGCCAGGATAGGCTCCTTTCTGTGTGGAATTTGCATGTTCTCCCAGTGTCTGCTTGGGTTTCCTCCAGGAGGTCTGGTTTCCTCCAAAAGACATGCAGTTAGGTGAATTGGAGATACTAAATTGCCCCTAGGTGTGAGTATGTCTGTCTATGTGTCAGTCCTACAATGACCTGGCAACCTGTCCAGGATGTTTCCCTGCCTTCCACATAATTTGCGCTGGGATAGGCTCCAGCACCCCTCGCGACCCAGGAGTAGGTAGAATAAGAGGCTTAGATAATGAATGAATGAATCATGAATCTCCATGATTGAGAACTGGGATCCAGATCCCAGTTCAGTGCCTACAGTCTGATACATTAAAGACACATATGAAGCAACTACTAATGTGATACAATATGATTCACACCTATTTTTAAGCATTGCCATTCAACACAATCTGATTCAACATAATGCAATTCAAAGCAATACGATAAGATGAAATTATGATATGGTGCTGTGCAATTCAGTATAGCACAGGACACACCTCCAACTCACGTAAGACTTGGCTGAGATACTTGATTAGATCTACCCACTGACAGCAGTGGAGATGAAAGAGTGCTTCTGAGAGAGGAGGAATCAATCTAATAGCAAATGATTGGTCTCATTTCTAAATAATAAAGGCATAGGGCTCTAATAATTATACTGTATATAAATAAATCATATTTTACCAATGCAAGGATGTTAGAAACATGGAATTCTGAGTTCATAACAAATTGGATCTGGTACATACTTTCATAATCAGGACAATTGCATCATCAACTTTTATGCTGATTCACCGATGAGAATCTGTGAATCTTGCCAGCACCCTATTACTGTGAAAGGAAAGGGGAGGGCTTGATGACTCCCTAATTAAATTGAGAGCCTCGGGAGCTAAAACTTGTCCAGACGATGAAAATTCTCCAGGGTTTGCTTGGGCGACCAAGATTACTACTGGCCCACCTGGCATCACCGTTCCACAAACTGGAACGTATATTGTGTTGCTTTTCTTAAATATATACCGTACCTGTGTTGTAATGATGCCAAGAGTCTCACAAGGTAAATTATAAAGACATATTGAGGATTTTCTTATGCTTCTGAGTCATTTGCTCACCTGGCCATAAAAAGTATCAGTTCATCAGTATCATTTACTATCAGTAATAAATAAATAATCATAAATAGTTTGAGTAATAATAAATATATTCCAGTCATTACAGGGAAGATAGAACATGAAGACAGTTTGGAGAAAATATGATCTGTTCACAGGTACAATGTTCAAACAATGCACATACTGTATATTGGTAGGAGGATGTTGGAAATGACACTACCAGGAAAAAGACGGAGAGGAAGACCAAATAGGAGATGTATGGATGTGGTAAAGGAAGATATGCAGGTAACTGGGGTAAGAGTAGAAGATGTGGAGGACAGGGTGAGGTGGAAAAGATTAACTAGCTGTGGTGACCCCTGATAAAGGGAAAAGCCAAAAGAAGAAGATGATTTTTCTCAGCTGTAAATCACATACACTTTAATCGCATTAATGTGCAGGTAAAAATTTTAAAAACTATTTAAAAAAATAAATCCTCACCATTTTGTCCTACCAATTCCTTCTATTATGCCAAAACATGATAGCACAAGTAACACTGACCTACATGCAGGTTTTGCATATGACCATCAGTGTATGATTACAGGCTTGGACAGCAGATGGCCTGACTCGATGCATGACTTCAGGATATTTTATTAGTCTGTGATACGTTATTTTAGGAGAGACTTGCAACAGAAAACATATGCGTAAAAGTGGTATAACTGTCAGTCTTTTTTTTGATGATCCACTATAATGACCTTGAGACAAATAGTTTTAAAGTGACCCAAATCATAAGCAGCGTGAGGAATATGAGTTTTGGTATCACGCAGGCACGGCTTAATTTGATTTATTCCTGACAGACACATTTGTCTCTATGTGTTGTGCCTCATGACATAGCCATCCTGAAAAAAAGATGAACTTTCATCTCACTGATAAAGGGAAAAGATTATGGCAGATCTTTACATAAAACAGAGTTACAATGACAAACACATTCCTATTGTAATTGTTGTATACAGTATGTGTCATCCATTGATCAGGCACGGGATAATAAAATAGCTGGGATAATAAAATACTCTATAATAACTCTTAAGTCATGCACTAAATATGGGCATCTGTCATCCAAACCTATCATCACACGCCACTAAAGTCGTCAGCAAAATGCAAGTAGATATGTATTATGAGTTGGCATATTTGTAGTCTGCCCTTATTGGCAATTGTAGGAGATAGAACTGTGAGATTTGAGATATTTTTATTATCGTGGTTAAATCTCAGAGCCAGATGTGTCAGTGTAAATCACTGAATAACTATAACCCCGGGCATCACTGCAGGGGGGAAAATAGTGGAACTGATTATTGTGGGCTCCTAAGTGGAAGAGTCCCACAAGCGGCCTGAACTAATAACTAAGCATTTTAAGAGACGGAAAGGGGGCCAACAGAGACTCCATGCGCACAGGAAACAGAAATGTACGGCATGACCCCCAGCTTCAATATTCCAACAGTCAAACTGATAAATATCTGAGTTCATGTAAAATGGCTGAACTTTGCCAGATGTTGTGAATATCCACACAATATTGTCTACATCTAAATATCATAAGCATAAAGCTAGTACAGAGGTGCAGTGGGTAGCATCGCTGTCGACAGCTTCAGGGTCCTCGGTTTGATCTGGAGCACTGGTTACTGTCTGTGAAGTTTCCTAAGCTCGCCCAGGGTTTCTGCTAGGTTTTCTAGTTTCCACCAAACTCCCACTAGGAGGTGAACTGGCTGTGCTAAATTGTGTCTAGGTATGAGTGAGTGTGTACCTGGGATCAGGATAGACTGCAGATCCACTGTGACCCTGACCAGAATAAAGCACTTACCGACAATGAATGAATGATTAAAACCATAAGCAATCCTAAAAATCCATATGCCCTCATCATGCATAACTCCATCTACTGTGTCAATTTACTGTACGTACTATGTTAATTTACCTGCCAATCATGACTGTCAGTTCAGAAGGCTCCCACTCCGGCACTAGCACTGAGACAGCACATGGCTGTGTTGTGGAACCTTTATAGGGACTGAATGCAGGTAAGTTTGTATTTCTTTCTTAATTTCTTAAACATTTATTATTTCTTTTGTTTTCTAAAAAAAAAGCTAGCATTAAATAAATCACCAATTCACACCAACTACAGTGTACTGTAAATATTTACACTATCATGTGCATATTATCAGTAAGCTATTAAACACTTTCTAATGATAAATACTGAAAAAACACTGCAAATACTTTGTAGAGGCTTCATGCAATATACACTTTCTATATCCATTACGTTTTAGTGTCTATTTGCCCTCCCTTTTCAGGCATTTCGTCATTGTTTTGAACAGCGCTCCCCTTTTAGCCCTGTTTCTGTGGTTTCATGCAAAACCGCGTGCCATTTAGTACTCATACGATGGTATGCGGTTTGAGACGCACCCTAAGCAGTAGGCTATGCCAGGATTACATCCGGGAACCTTTCAGTATAGCGTACCCTCGCAGGAGATTTTAAACACGGTAGCAGTAAGGTAAGGGCCCGCGGAGCGCATTCTGGTTGGAAAGCGGCCCATTTTTCAGGAGGGAAGATGATGCAGAGAGGAGAGGAGCGCGAAAGACACGGAGGCGTGTACGCTGTTAGCCAATAGGAGCGCAGATCCCGGCGCGAGAGCGCACATGTTTACAGCGCGCGCTCGCCGGTAGAGGCTGCGGGCTCGAGGAAGGAAGACCGGCACGGAACGGAGTTACACTCGATTCATTCCGGATTTAGGCAATAGGCATCGATGCGACTGCTCGGTGACTTGGTGGAAGGTTGTTGTTCAGAAGGCGTCACTCGGCTTTTAGGTATAAACAGTCTCCAGTTTTGCGGTGTTGAACCTCTAAGAGGTGTTCCGTTTGCGGCGCGCGCGCCGTGCCGTGTTTTGTGCGCGTCTCCGCGAGGAAAACAAACAGCCCGATAAAAAAAAAGATCCTCGCCGGTCGGATTGAGAGAAATCGTGTGTCCGACCTGCACGGAGCACATTGAGCTTTGTTTAGGCGCTTAAACAGGATATGCGTTTCTGACATCCTGATTACACGGTGGAACGCGGGCGGCTGAAATGTCTAAAAATGCACCGGGCTCGTTACGCGGTTGCAGAGCTCGCTCCGTTGCAGGGTTGTCATTTTGATTTCGACGTTTTTCATTGGTAAAGGACTGGATTTTGTTTTTGTTTGTTTGTTTTGTGGAGATTTTAGATTTCTGTCATCGAGTCATGCACGCCCGGCGCCTGGTGAAGCGCTCACTGATCGGCGGCCGCGTGTACGCGCCCGGCTCGGGAGCGGCGGCGGGGGAGGCGGGAGAGCGCGAGAGCAGAGACGCACCGGCACTGAGCGGACACACAGAGGAAGAAGCTGTCAAGGGAGCCAGGAAGCCGAGCTTGAAGGTGTGTTCAGGGAGGGTATGTGTGTATGTGCTGCAGAGGCGAGCTTGGTTTTGTTTTTGTTTTTAACCCCACCGTCTGCTATGTCGGTCACCGCCACCACCGTCGTCACCGGCTCCGCTGAACAAAAACAATGAGAGTGCATGTTGTTTACTAGTGCACGGAGCTGCTATGTGCGCACTGAATGCTCATATCACATGCATGCTTAATGCATAATATCTAATAGGTCTAATATCAAAGAGTGTTATTGCAGGCTGCGTGTTGTTTTTATTTGACCTCTTGTGGTGCATAAGCATGGCGAAACCAACCCGCTCTGCAGCATTCTGCACACTGGCGGAAGCGAGAGAGCGCGCTTGTGTGTGTTTGTGTGTGTGTGTGTGTGTGTGCGCGCGTGTGTGTGTGTGCGTGCATGTATCGGTTCATGACAACCTCCATTCTGTCCTTCCTCCTCCCTCCCCAACCGGCTGTTTATACATTTCTTCATTGCCCGATAGGCCTATCTAATCCATTGTTGCTGCATTCTGCATGCACTGTGGCCATGGTTTAATCAGCTGTTTATAATAAATTAATAATGGATAAAAACATGGCCAAGTTATCTCTTCATAGTAACGCTTTATTCACTCAGGATTAGATGATGCTAGACTTGATATCTAAACAAAGCTTTTTTCAATTACCTCACTTTAATGACGTCAATCAGCCTCACTTTGAAGAAGCATAAAAACACAGATGATGAAAATATACAAATAAAAAAGCTTGCAGCAAAAGAGGACAGCAACACAAGCTGTTGTACATCTGTCCATGACTAAAAGAATTTTTTTAATTATGGTCGATCTGGTAGAATGGCCGTGTGCACAGTACATGTTTGGTGTTTGCGTATTCTTTTCCAGGCAGCATTGTTACACCCTGACCCAGTTGGCATTAAGCACTAAGATACTTGCTCAGGCCCTGCATTGAAGTGTGACTGTCAGAGCTGTGTCCCATTCAGAAGGGCCAAAATAGTTGAACTGTAAACAAGGAGGGTGTTTGTAGGATTTGAACCTCAGGTAGGGCAGATCACCATTTATCAGTTGGCAAAATAAAGTTTCTCAGATGGGACAAGTGTTGAATCTGTGGTCCTTGGCACTGTGCCAGGATTCCTAATGGTGCCCAAGTCAGCTTGAGGGAATGCCACTTGTTGACTTGTAGGGAGGGGCTTTATGTGGTGATATGCATGAGCCCTGAGGACAAAGGCGGGACAAAGGAGGTTTTCTTCTATCCATTTCTCTAATGTCATAGAATGGTCCGAACAAAGCAATGCTTTCTGTGGCATTATGTGATATAGAGCTGAGTGCCGTCCATGTAGCATGAGCATAAAGGCGCTCATGATTGATGACTGTTCTGAGGCAGGCAGTAGAGGTGCTCTTGGTGTTTACTACAGTCCTTGAAGCACCTTTAAAGGCTGATTAACCACAGATTGTAACCTGTTACAGGACATGGCTCGACTCAGGTGGAGAAATGGAACATCTAGCTGCAAGTTTCAAGTGGTTCTTTGTTTCAAGAGACAAGGGCAGGAGCAGGGAACATGGCGATCACTGGCCGGTGTTAAATCTGTTTTTCTCCCCGAGTGAAGCATAATACAGTAACTGTGCAGCATGTGAGCTGCAGTACAGTAGCCACAAAGGCAGGGTGCAGAGTGGGGGATGTTTTCCTTGTGTTTAATCCAATCAAATAATGGAACCCGCGTGTTCTCCAATCCAATTAATTTTATAGAATTATGATATGCTTAATTTGATTGAAGCCCTCAAACCAGTCAGCCGAACGAAACGTAACCGCGCACACTGGCTTATGAATTGCTTGATTTAAAAAAATGTAATTATAACCCATAAGCATATTTTTTCAGAGTCCATCACCCCGAGAGCCTCTGCTAAAAGCACACACATCGGTCCGAACAAGATAGAGGGATGTTCAGTGTTCTAAATTTAAATGTGAATATAAACAACACTTTGCAATACTGTTGAAGGCATAAAAGAGGAAGGTTTACGTACTAAAAGTCATGATTTTATTTTAAGTATCATTGTGTCAGTTCTGTGGAGGGTGAAGGGTAATTTAATCAAATTAAACAAAAGAACAACATTGTTAGTCTAATGTAGTCATACTTGCAATATTGTGCAATATACCTGTTTTTGATCTTTCATAGAAATAAAAATGCTTTCTGAAGTGAAGCTAAATGTTTTAATAGACAAGTTCCCAGAGAGAGGCTGATATAGGAATGGCTGTTTATCGCTGTTATAATGAAAGTGATACAGAAAAACAGGAACTAACTTCTTTCATGGATGTTGCTCAACTTTAAATGTAACTATAGATATATAAAAATTGTTAGCGTTTGCAAAACGCTGTGGTACAAAAGGAATGAACTGAACACTTTGGAATTTGCTACATTAGGAAAGTAATGAACTTTCAACTGTTAACCTTAACGATTACAGCATATCCCAAAGTGTTCTGTTCCTTACATCATACCCTTTTAAAAGCCCCCCCCCAGTTGTTTTGCACCAGTTGTTTTATTTCTTGGTTAAATAGTTATTTTTTTTTAAATATTAAATAGAAACATTTTTCAAAATGAAGCTACACTCATTTGGTTTGGTGTTATGATTGCTGTTAGATGTTATCATGGCTCGTGCATGTGCTGTTGTAAAATGTTGGAATGTGACATTTTTCCTGTGCATTGACCCACCCTTAACGCGGCGCGTGCTTAATTCAACCGTAGAAAATAATATCAGCTATTCTACATTCTACATTAAGTTAACTATTCTACATAAAGATGTTCTTAACTGTATGGATTAACAGAGGCTTGGGCATTATTAATTATATCTGTCGTCTACTTGAGGCTGAATGTTTGGTTTTTATTGCTTTTAATAGTTATTAATGATTAGCAGTCATGATTTATTAATGATTTATTTTAGTCTGTTTACCTTTCAAAAAGTAAAATTCATTTTAGCCAGCTGCAGGCATCTTTCATCATCCAACATTATGGATAATGTTGACATTTTTTTCCTTGATTGTTTTGAGTCTTTGAATCCATAAAGGTGAAAAAAGGAACACTTTCACTGTTTTCCCATGGCATGAAAAAAGAAGTTTTTTGAAAATGCTGACATCACACCCTTTTCAGATTTTCATTACGTTATGAACGCAGTTTCTAATGACTGGCTGTTAGTTTACTCCTTTGTATTATCAGCACCTACTGATCTGGTGCGCCTCTATCTTTTTGATTATAAAGGGGTCAAATATCTGTATACAGGGACTTGATGCTTGCATTATGTGCACCAAGTAATTGAATACTTAGCTAGAGGCCGATAATAATCAGTATGTTGTGGTGTTTGTATAGAGCCTCTCTTCAGCATGGTGTAGCCGAGATAACTAGTACAGATGTAGCGATATATGCTTGAATGTAAGAGACCAGGCATGTTTGTCTGTATATAAATATAGCCACCAGGGATTTCTGTGCAATGGAGGAAGTTCTGGTACAAATGGATTTAAGCTTCCTGTGTGAGATGATCAGAGATCTGCGTGGATCCTCTGCACCAGGGGGTCCAGTTTTTGTGGATAAACCAAACATCAATGTAAATAAATAATGACTCTACCGATCCTAGGAACTACCACCCTTTATCCTTTTTCCACTGTTCAAAATACAAAAAATTGAAATTGTGCTTTTTTATTGGTCAACAATCCAGTACCAAAGCTTCCAGCTGAATGGTTTTGGTAACTGGAGAAGATACGAAGGTAGCACAACTTTACCGTCCTGATTGGCTGTGCATTGTAATTGTAATTTTATTTATACTAATTTGTCGTTATAGTTTGTAAATGGAAATGAATCAAACATAGGTTCCAGGTTAGGCCACACCCACTTCCAGTTCATATCCGAATGCATATGCAGGTAGTTGCATTTCATTACACCTCTAGTATAAAGCAGTGCACAACATACAAAACCAAGCACACAGATGTTGCACTGATGTTTGTTTGTGTTTCCAGAAGCCACGTTTTACTGGTTTAATTGTCAGCCTGCATAAAGTTTTACTGCCAATCAGTGTAAAGGATCATAAAACATTTCTGATACTATGATTGTCTGACTTAATGCAGGTTTCTGTAGAATTAATAACATCCTTACAATGTAATTTATTTTATCCTATTTAATTCAATGCATTTTAATTTTGTTATTGTGAAGTGCGTATTCTCACTTTCACTGTCATCTTGTTGTCTGTCCAATTTGTTAGGGAAATCAACTAGCATCCCACAAGTTCCACTGCCTTCTCTTGAGACGGTTCTTGTTTTTGAACGTGCATGAAGGAGGAAAGAACAGTGGTAGAAGAATGTATTCCTGCACTCAGTGTGTGTGTTTGCTCTTGGCAGAGTTTGTGTAACGGCGGGCAGCGTGACGTGACAGCGCAGGGTCAGAACGGTGGCACACAGAAAAGCGAGAACACAAACGGGGTGGAGGAGCAGCTACGGGCACCGGAGCACAGACGAGCAGGACGGACACTAGACATGGAGAAGGACAACACACGCTCTGTGTCGCTGCTGGAGCAGAAACGCAAGGTCGTCTCCTCCAGCATCGACGTGCCACACGCCAGGTACGACTGCAGTGCATAAGCAGCGACACACACTGGCAGAAATGAAAAGTGTCAGTGACAAGCTGTGTGTGCGTGCGTGTGTGTGTGTGTGTGTGTGTGTGTGTGTAGGTGGTGTTGTGCTTCTTTTTCTGCTTTCATCATCCTACAGTGTATAAGGTGGATTGAAGTATTAGAAATGACACAGCATTTTGTGATGCTTAGTCACAGTGTTTGTCCAATGTAAAGACATTTTACAGATACAGCCATATCAGAGCTCTCTGTAGGAATCTGTTATTGCATGGAGCTCACAGAATATCACAGAGTCATAGTCTTTAAAATGTTAGACGAAACAATAAACATATATAGTCATTATACATACACTACACTGAAGTACCAGTACATGGCAACGCCACCTGTGCACGCTATTGGTTGCATCCACCAATGCGTATATAAAGCAGCAGACAACTATGGAAGCTTCTAGAGCTGTTTCCACCATGAGAATGGCAAAGTATCACGATTTTCTTGTTCAACACGGTTTAATAGTTGGAGCTCGTGAGACGGGTCATAGCATTTCAGAGGTAGAAGCGAAGTTTGAGCATTTCAAGGGTGTACTGTGACTACAAGAATTCCGGCAAAACCTCGAATTTATGACAGCAGCGTGGCCATAAAAAAACTCTACTCAGTCAGTCATTATCTGTACGCTTATTCCCAGTTACGGGGTCACGGGGGAGCCGGTGCCCAGCCGGCAACTCTGAGCGCAAGGGCAGAAACCAACC
>JAOVVG010000030.1:5887878-5904606 GCA_028566375.1 Leptodoras nelsoni
ATATAGTAATTTCTAGAAATTACTCATAATCCTTTGGGCTATAGATCGCCCCTATAAGCCACCTTTTTTCTCTAAATGCTGTTTTTAGATATGCTAAATATTCAGTCATTCAAAAAAAAACTGATAAAAAGCGCCTCGTCCCCGTCGCACCTGTAAATGCGCACCTATGTAAACACGCCAGTCTTCTTCAGTGTACCTGCGCTTTGTGTTTCTACTTTAAAACAAACACAGTGCGCCTGCTTTTAATGCCAGTCCCTCAAAAACTCCGCTCAGCAGGAGGAATGAAAGGCAGACAAGGACTTACAAGTTCAAGACAAGCAAATCCTGAGATGAAAAGCATGCGGAAAATGGGTGCAGTCACCAAACAAAAGATCCCTTGCTGCTAGTTAGTCACCCCCCATCTTCCTTTAAAGCGAGCCCCCTCCCGACCCCCCTCACTCCAGCCGAGATGCATTGTGGGGAAAGTCGTTGCCATTCGACCTCTGCGGGGCCTGCGCGGACGCAGCCAGAACCCTGAAATTCATTATGCCTTTAAAACCCCTATTTATTTCCGCATAACCTACATACTCTCGCCAGGAGGCCAAAGCGCAAAAACGACCGTTTCAATGCGGATTATTTATTTCTAAACAACAACAGAATTAATCGGGAGCGGTTAGTAAAGATAATTCGTTAAAGAAATAAGCAGATTGTAATTTATTAAGAAAAACATGTCTGAAGAGCGAAACCGCAGGTCGCTGGCTTTTCGAGGAGGTGGATTAGCCGCGACCGGCTCCAGTGGCGTCCGAGGCAGCAACGGCGACAGTTGCGAGGCCCAGGCCTGGACCGACCGACACTTAAACGGGAACAAGCCGGATCAAGACGACGACAGAGATCTTGGGGCAAAAAAAGGACCATCGCCCAGGCAAGTGGAGGGCGGGGGGTCGGTCAGCGACAGCACAGAACCGGAGGCTGAGGAGGAGGAAGACCCGGAAGGGAGCAAGCGGACGGCCGAGAGAGACGCTGTCAACAGCCGCGGCTGGACCGCCGTGATGCCCGGAGAAAGGGCCGAGACCAGCTGGACCGCCGGGAACGGAATGAACGGGGACGACGGAGCCGCAGGATCGGAGGACGAGCGCTTCGCGGCGGCGTGCGGCGGAGACGCCAGAAGACCCTGGGTTGTCACGAGACCTCAGACGCTGCTTCAGAAACACTCGCTTTTCCAAGCCTCCTGGCTACAGGAGTTTCCGTGGCTAAAATTCTGTCAAGAAACGGGGCTCATGTCTTGTTCGTGGTGTCACAACATCGCCACCAGCAACAGCGACGAGCTAGTGAAAGGCAGCCGGAATTATAAGCGCGCTCTGCTGCTGAGACATCACCTGTCCTCCGAGCACGGCCGGAACGACCCGACCAAACAGGTAACTGAGAGGTGTCAAGCCTCGACTCTCTCTGTACATGACAAGCGCTAAATATCGCACAACACTTTTATTCTCATCGAGTGGCCTTAAAGTAAGACTTTTATATTATGCTGTAGATACGCTCTGATATCGAGTTTGACTTTTTCTCGACAACATTATTGCGCTAACAGGCTAACTAGTTAGCTAGCGTAGGTTAGCGGAGCAGCTGCTAGCTACGTTGCTTAGGGGGAAACTGGCTAATACGCGTCTTAGCGTTCAGGCTAACGATGGTCCTCCATGGTTATTGCCAGACACATGACTATCTGTGTTGGTTATCAGTGTTAAACATTGACAATCATCTTTTCGTTTTTCAGCACTTTATTTTAAAAGGTTTATGTTTAATTTGTTTTACTGTATCTACATCATTTGAAATTTACTTACTGGCCATTTAGGATTAACCATCTCGCTGTCTGATAATATTTTGATGTTTTGACTATAGAACACTAGATAGTTCATATCCAAGGAAAAAGATTAACAGTAATCTCTTTTTTCACAAATGAACATTGCCGAATGTATATGATTAAAACCTGTTGTAGTCATTTGAGCCCGGACTCTCGGTGCTTCCCTTTCTTTCCCCGGGCCTGTTTTCCCCCACAATGCACTTATTGCACTGTAATTATCAGCCCTTGTTGCCTTGGTACTTCAGTTGATTTCTACAGGGGTCATAATGCTAAGAGCTTGACCCAGAAGGCTTTGGGGAGCCACAGCCCAACCCATTCCCTCCCAACCCCCTCCTCTGCTGGGGAAAAATGACCTCTGGCACATCTCTCTCTTCCCCTTTAGGGCTTCTAAATCAGCCTTTGTGCCAGATGAGTTTTCCACATATCTATATTGTTAATATCCTGGACCCTATGTAATTTCCCCCACCCCCAAATCAAGATCCCTGTGACACCCTGTGCTTGATTTACAGACTCCAGCGATCGGATCTTGCCAAGATTGCATTTACATAAATTTATCTTATGACCCTGTGACCCGGTGGTTTTCCCCCCACTGTAAAGGGGCTGGAGATCAATAAGCACGCCTGTGATCATCTGCAGAGCTCACGTATGGACATGCCATGCACCTTAATGCTTTGTAATGAATCTTTAATCCTTATCGCAATTAGGACAGTGTTTAGAAGAACAATCTATAAGTGCGTTTAAGTGCATGCCTAAACGTATGACTGAAATGACCATTTTTGTTCATTGTTAATTTATTTGTTAATAAAATCCCTAATGGTCTTGTGCCACATTTAGAATTGATATGCTTAACATCTCATTGAAGGAACAGCTGTGGCTTTAAGATACTTTTAGATTTATATCTGATGTGTGCATCAGATTATTAAAACAGTGCTCATGATTTCATGAAATTATATTTCTGTTTAACCATTCTATTTTAATTTTTGCTTCATTAGTGGCCATTAGGAGGGGATTTTATAAATTCAGCACAGTCTGGGAAAGGTGTGTCAATACCAAGGCATAAATACAGGATAAATTAGCATAGACAAATGTTTTTCTGGTCAAATAATCTACAAGATATGGTTCAACAGGGATGCAAGCCTAAATGATTTGCCTAAGACAATAAACTACATTTCTTTGCATGTGCAGATGTGACTCTGGGAAGCAGGGGCCATAACTCGGTTAACCAAATAGGGGGTATCTGGGTTACTTCACTCTTGTGTCTGGACATTGTCCTCAAAGTTGCCATCCCTGGTTAGAGTGTCTACAGAAGAGACAGTGGCTCCACCCTTCCCCTGTCTGCCCCATGTTAAACGTAGGCCTGTGTATATTGGGGGGAGAGAGAGGGAGAGAGAGGGAGAGGACTCTGTGGAATTCTCTATCGATGAGCTCTCCACATTGTTGGGAGGCCCAGAGCCTGGTGTTCTCCACCCACACCTTGGGTCAAGCACACTGCTACATTGTTCGTGCATCTGCGAGATAGGCTGGGTGAGGGGACCAAGTACTGGCCTCAGGGTTAGGCTGGCCTAGGGTGGGGTTTACAGAAGGAAAACAAAACTACTGTCCCTGCAATAAGGGGGACAGTGCTATTCCCCTGAGTCACCCTGTGTCTAATATGCAACTACACTGCACAGCTGGTGGTGAATGTTTTAGCTCAGGGTTTACAGTTTGGTTGCGCATGCTTGTTTACAAGCAGAGATGAATGAGCTGTTGGACAATGTGGTGAACAATCTGTAGTCTAATTGAGGAGCACGTCAGCAAAGGTTATATGAGCGGTGGTGGCTGCGACATGTTCCGGTTCCACATCAAAACAAAAGTTTGAGGTATGAAACCAGAACGTGAAAAACCACAGTGGGTTTCATGTCACTGCGTCAGACCGTATTTACCATGCTAGTTCTAGTTTACATTAATGCAATAGTTTCAGTATTATTTGACTACTCCTGAGCAGTCCATTAAGGCTGTTTTGGGTTTTTTCCAGCCTTTCCCCTCTGTGCTCAGTGTTTGTGTGGGAAAAACAGTACTATGTCAGAACCTGACTAAACCACAGACTCATTTCAAAAATTAGTGTCGGGGCTCCTCAGAAAGCATCTGCTCTCAAGCTCTGTGTTAACACGTGGCACATCTGGAGAAAGGATGAGCAGAGCTGGAGAGATTGTGAGAGAGGAGTAGAGAGTGCATTTTGTGCCAGCGTTTCTTTTCCTCTCAGTGATGACGGACATTGTTTCTGTCTCTGGTGAGGCACAGTTTCGGAGCTTCTCCCTGAAACAAACCCATGCTTGAGAGGAAGGGGGAAATAATAGAGAATGTTAAGTCACCACAAGCTGACAGTCATTCCCATATATCTGCCCTTGTCTTTCACATCCCCCCTTTCACTCAAACCCATGCCCATCTGGCTGCCTTGGGTTTTCCATTCTGGTCTCGTGTAAATACACCAGCATCAGCTAGATTGGTCACTTCATAATGAAGTAATTCTGCGCATGTTGTCTTCACTCTTTTGCAGTCCTTGTGGATGTAGGGAGCACAAAGCCTCGGTGTACCACACAACATCACTGAACAATGAGCCTGGAGGAAAGGGCTGGTATTGTGTGGAGAAATGGGGTTGCCCTCTATCTCCACATTCCCTGTCCACTGACCTGCCTCTGGAGCCATGCTACCATAATAACTCTAAGCACCCGGACAAGGGCTGCAGTGTGGAGGAGGCTTGGATGGCCTCCGCCCCAAGAAATGGTTTTAATCTAAATTACTTGAGCAGAAAACACAGCTGTGTGGTAGGAGGGGGGAAAATTCTGGGCCTAAGTGGTATAAATGACTCTTTGGATTAGGACATCTGCTTTGCAGTCCAGAAATGTAACACACAAGCACTCCCTCTAATAGGTACCGGTCTGTTCTACCTCTTTATTTTTTTAAACCCAAAATGCAGAAGAGTTCTCAACCACTACTGAGTACAGGTGTAGGGAAATGGGTGGAGGCCCAAAATGAATCTCTTGGCTTAAAGAGGGCTTTGCCCAGTGAGTGAAATGGTTTGCTTAGGGTGTGTCTTGTGATACAGTTTCTGTCTGAGTGGGGGGTTTCGGGAGAGATATACAGTTCCCACAGAGCTGCAGTTTGAGAGCTGGTCGAACCAGTTCTATCATTGTGGTGGTGTCACCATATCCCCACCATGTTGAGTTTACACTCTGCATTAACCCTGTTTGCCTTTTTGTGTTGTTGTTGTTGTGCCTTTACTAGGAACCTGAGAGGCTGGAAGAGACAGAGGGCACTGAGGTGGAGGACTACAGAAACAAGCCAAATGAGAACTCTTACTGCTACCAGCTGCTCCAGGAGCTGGACAAGCAGCGCAAGAGCGGCATCCTGTGTGACGTGAGCATTGTGGTTTGTGGTCAGGTCTTCCGTGCGCACAAGAACATCTTGGTGGCAGGCAGCCGCTATTTCAAGACCCTCTACTGCTTGACCAAGAGTGAGAACCATGACCAGACCACAGTCACACACCTTGATGTCGCTGCCGTGCAGGGATTCTCCGTCATCCTGGATTTCCTCTACTCGGGCAACTTGCTGCTCACAAGCCAGAACGCCATTGAGGTGATGTCGGTGGCCAGCTACTTGCAAATGAGTGAGGTCGTGCAGTCATGCCGTGCTTTTATCAAAGATGCTCTGAACATCAGCATCAAGCAGGAAGCACCTGATTCAGTGCTAGTGGACTACAACAAGCGACGTGCCGTGCCCAAAAACGACAAGAAGCCTGGCAATTTCTGGGCCACCAGCATCTTGTCCAAGCTGTCGATTAAGGCCAGCGGGCAGGTGAAGGAGGAACCAATTGATGCCGCCGTGCCAACACTGGGAACCTCAGCCTGGGGTGGAGAAAATTCCGTGGAGTCCAGGGAGATGCAAACACAGGGATCAGCGCCTGTATTTGTCTGGAACGAGATGCCCATGGGTGCTGGGGCCACCATAAAGAGTGAAGAGCGCCATGAGCCAGGCAGTGGCAGGCGGAAAAAGCAGACTGCCAGACGCTTTGTGTACAACATCCCACCTGAACCAGAGGAGGGCTTTGATGAGGGCATGTTCATTCAGCCGTCAGCATCCTACACCAGAGATGACTACTCTTATCTCTCGGAGAAAACAGGTAAACTTTAGCTTTCAGTGTTAAATGTGTACTGAAAAAAACACATTCATGTTTTTGCTCATCATGCAGAAATTTGGGGTGAATAAACGACACCCCTGCCCTTAATCCTCTCCAATTGGCCGCTGCATGACCACATCAGAGTTTGTCCCAATAAAAGTTGAACTCAGTAACTCAGTTTAATGGATGTGATTGTTCGGCATCGGCATACGTTGGCACACGTTGGCACACGTTGTCCATCAATGTGACATTCTCACTGAAATGAATGGCAACAGGTGCGTTTCTAACCGGTATCTAAAAGTCCATGTGAGCACAGCCTGAGGCTCAGGGGTTTATTTGAATAATGTGCAAGCTTTGTTCTGAGATGTAACTATGCTGGAAAGTTGTTACTGTTGAGAGAGAAACCAGACGATCATCTGAGGGCTGTGATGCTATCTGTTGTCCTTGACTCTTGTCACACACCAGCAGCCCACTCTGCCCTTTCAGGATGTTTTACTATGACTAATGACAACAGCCAGAAAAAGCAATGTGTGTGACCTTAGGCAAGAGTGCATATAGAAACTGTACTGGTTTATTTAATTTGACTCATTGACTCAGGCTTTGGATTACTAAAGATGCACTTTACGTTTAAATGGTTGCTGATCAAAGTGAGAGAGAAGTAGAGGACAATTCTTTATCTTGTGCAGACATTGAAATGGTATGAATGTAGTGCTGGGCGGTATGACCAAAATTTGTATCTTGAGATTCTGGCAGTTTCATCCTATATCATCTTATATGTAAGATCACTGCAGCAAATGAAGTATATGCAGCCCATCTTGCAATATAAGCCGAAGGAAGTAATTTCATACTTATAGAAAAGGAGTTACTTCCAGGTAGCTACTATCTCAAAGAGTTCTGGTTCCACTATATTCCACTTGTTGGAATATGAGCGGTATAAGTAGCAATTGCTGTTTCAGCTATGGAAAAATTCGTATGATCATTAAAAATGCTATACCATTATCAACACTATATGAAGGCTAAACAGAGTGTTCTGCCAATTTGCCCACAGTAATTTTGTGACATTCAGTATCCTAGTGCATAGACTTCCAGTTAGCACACATTGGTAGTGGGCCACGGGTCTGTTGTTTCCCATTAGGCATACGAGAGAAAGATGGTAACGCCAGAGTCATGCCCACAGGGCGAGAAAAATGGATTCTAGGAAGCATTTTGATTTTGGTGGTCAATAATTGAGAATTGTGTTTTAAAAAATCATTTTTAAGCAGCTATAATTGATTAGTGTTTCATGTTGACCATAGATGTTGACCATCTATTATTTTATTTTATTTTATTTTATTTTCAACCTAAAATGGTCAGAGCCAGGGCTAAACCCAGAGTTGCATGACCTACCCTAAAACTGAATTATGTCTTGGGTTTTAAATAGTGTCTGCATACACATAACTAAAAAAATGCAGAAGAATATTTCTGACTAATATAACAAAGTTTACTACACACATTTAAAAATCCGTCCTTTCTTTTTGGCTCTTCTATTTCCGTGCTGTATAAAGAGGGCTGGATCAACATCAGCATATCAGTACCATTAGCAAATTCTATAAAGGGTTCTCTTTCCACGTGACTAACACCGTTACGTCACACTTGCACAGGTAGGATTAGAATGCTAGACCAGATTATCTAGTTTTATTAGCCAAAGGTAGCTGGCTATAGCTACCTCAGATAGGCTATGTTGTTACTGTAAGCAGGAGTTTATTACCTGGAATCTTTTTGACTTACTGTATTCTGTAAAAAGATTTCCATAATTGTTGTTATTCCCCCATACTTTTGTTTTGAATATACTACTGAATAAAATGTCCAATTAGATGAAACACATTTATTTAAGGATGTCCGTAGTTAACTGACTTGCATCAGTCCGTTAGTACGCAATTAGTAGCAAACCACATCCTTGATCTCACATGATCTCAATAACCATAGCCAAAAATATCATAATGTACGCAATGATTTAGCTGAAGGAAGACATTTCCTAGACGAGACGAAGCTGATGAAGTTTGGTTTTCTTTTTTGGCATGCAAGTTCTATTTTGAGCACAGGTAGCTACATCATACATTAATGACTAGATTTGGTACTATTCCAAGAAAAATAATTTTGTAAACCATGATACCGTTGACTCCCCGAACACTTCATGTTTGCCTGAGAGAGAAAAGACGTCAGTCAGATGTCATGGGTTTCCTCACGTACTGAAACAACATTCCACTCGAGCGTACCCGATTCCACTCGTTTGATCAGTTCATCTTCCAATTAAAAAGATGTTATGTTTTCTGGTCTGTATCTTGCTTGTAAAGCTTACAGCTGTTGAGATTGCAACTGTCATGCTTCTGAAGCTGGTGGCAAAGAAAGTGTGCAATATGCACCAGATGCTTTAAAGGCCATGGGCAGATCTTTGAAGTTTCACACCAACCTTAATATGACGCACCCTTTTCATTTGTGACTTCTGTGAAATCGGCCACTTTTCGGCGAAATGGCCGTTTTTCATATTGGAACATTTCGCTGTTACTCACTCCATGGAGTAGTAATATCCGTCATGGTTACAGGCATTTTCCTGTCAATGGGTGCATCTTCAATATTGCCCAAGCACATTCTTAGACACACCCTCATGGTTATGCCCTGACCTTTGACTATGGCATCATGCCAGTCATGATCTTACATCAAGATTACTTTTCTACATGTCAGTGTAGCTGGGTGTGTAGTATGCATGGGCATGAGCCATCTCTCCTTTTAATTAGAGGTCGAGCCTGTGAGTATGTGTCCTTGTTAAACTAGCTGCCTCTGTCTTCCTGATATCACACAAGGCTGTGTAATCTTCAGCCAGAGGAGCTGTCAAGCCTTAGACTCTGTTCAGCTGACTGAAGCATGAAATGATATTAGGTATTAAAGTGGTATGGTATGAAAGTAAAGCTGGGATGCTTAAATGCTTTTAAATGCGTTTAGTCCTAGTCCTCATAGCTCCTTAAAGGCAGTCTGGTATCCATGGTCTGAACTCTGTGCGTGTTGCTACTTCCTAGACTCAAAGCTTTTTTCTTTATGCACTTTGTTACTTAAAGGAATTCGCCAGTGCTTTTTAGCCTCCACATCTGTAGCTTATAAGCGATTACTACAGTCAATAACCCCGACACCTTTTACTTCGAAAAGAATGGAGAAGAAGAGACGTTTTTTTCTCAAAGCTCCTTTATAATGGTAGCCTAAGGGCAGTTGGTGAAAACGTTCAACATGCATCATAGAATGTAAATAAAGGTCTTTGAATGAGACAGAAATGAAAGGAAGATATTCTAAAGCTGTTTGCGCTGTTTTTATTACATATTTCTTAGCAGCTGCATGCCCGCGGTGGTAAGTTTACGCAAGACCACAAATTCATCCTTCGGTAAAAGTCATCCATTTTCAGAAAACATGGATTATATAGATTTATATCACAGCCCTGTTGAATTCTGCATTCTGATTGTTCTGAAGGAGGTCATAAATTTGTCCAGGTATCAAATCACATGACAGTACAGTATAGAAAGGAGTACAGCAATACTAACATATCATTTCTATAGTCACAGCTCATTCGCAGGGACGCAGTATGGTATGATGGACATGTCACAATAATCGAAGTCTAATAATAAGCAGATTAAAAAAAGATTTAACAAAGATTTCTGTGGAGGAGTTTATTTTGTGGAAGACATTTCAGGTGTCTGTGCTTTGTAACAGTTTTCCTGCTTGGGAGAGTCTTCAGGACGGAGGAGGTTGTGCTTCGTGGTTTCTCTGTAAGATGACAAGAAATGTTTTTTCTGCCTCCATCAAGAGAGAGCCACGAGCAATTACATGAACTAACTTGTCTCATATCATTAGATGTAACTATAAACAGTTAAACATATGATGAGCCATTTTTTTAATTAATAAGAAAATGTAATTGTTGGCAGATAGTTAGGGTATGAGGGGAATAAAACCCTTGTTGTGCTGTTATTGGAAAATGTGGGGTAGTAAGAGCACCAGGCCATATCGCAGCACCGAGAGCACTTTCTTATAACGAGTTTCTCTCTGTTCGTGTTTAAGGTTTCTCGCAAATTCCTTTGACTGTAGAATTCAGATGTTGTACAAAATCCCAGCTGCCCTCAGACTTCTGTTTCAGACTTGAGGTTTTCCGTGAATAATGTTCCAGGTAATTTCCCATTATCTTCTTGGTATACAGAAACACAGAAAAGTGTTGTCCATGGGGACTGCCCATACGTTACAGATGTGGTAGAGATTGATTTGAAAAACTGAAGTATTTCATTAATGTGTGTTTTAAGGCAGTGAGCTTTTCTCAGACTCTTCTCTGTTTTAGAAACTGGAAGTAAAAATGGTAGCGCTGCTTAGCTTTTAAGATTCTGGCTCTACAGTGAACAGGGCAGGATTCATTGTCGTAAATACTTGAATTCTGTTCAAAAAGGACTTCAGTTGAGTTGTTTGCAGCTGCTGGTTGGCTACACACACACACACACACGCGCACACACACACGCACACACACACATTCACTCCCCCCTCAGTCCTCCGAGGTGCAAAGCTGCCAGAGGTCATCCCGCCCTAATCCTCCCTAATGCAGAGCGCCCGTTGCTGCCTTTACAAATATTGACCCAGGCAGCACAGGCCCTTACAGTGGGATCTAATGGCTTACCTACCAGCCCCCTAAACACACCCTGAGAAAACTGATCCACTGCTGGTGCTTCTGGCAATCATTTACACATTATACCTGTACACCCACAGTCTGGAACTCGTGCATGTTCTTCAAGAGTTGGCCAAGTATTTATGACACATAAGATGCATTTAATAATGAGTTCAAGCAGTAGCAGTACGGGTAAGTGCATTTGTCCTCAAGGGCTTTGGGGTAGTGTACAGATGGAGCAATTACTGGGTGGAGACCACTCATTCACTCAGTCTGTTATATCCCTCTCCCACCAGAGCTGGCTCTCCAACATGGAGAGTCGAGGAGAAGACTAACAGCGTATAATGCTCGTTGCTTTCTTTCTCAAACTGTAACAGTATTGTATCATTTCAAAATCTTGTTTGATGATTAACTATGACAAGTCATGCTTTAATGGCAAAGTCTGATCCAAGGTGTGTGCCTGAGTAACTTACAGCAGCAGGTTGAACTTTAATTTTAATACTGGATAACAGTAAGGGAAGAGGGAGTGGTGTAGTCACCTTCAGCACTACTTCAGTCCACCCACACGGTGGTGCTTGGGGGCTATTTGAAATTCCCAGGTGATCTGGCTCTCGTCAGCCGCCTTGGCAACCTGCTTAACGACTCTTTTGTTTGGGCCATTTTGGGTCAAACAGAGCTGGACTTCCCCATTCCCCCTGTCACTGAGACTTGTGCTCTGCTTATCCACAGTATAAGAAAAGCACCCCGGTCCCAGCGGGGCTCTGTGTGTGCTACATGTTCTATTTTCATATCCTCCATGGTAAATGTCTTTAAATTCTGTTTAAAAGCCAATGGAAAGAAGTAGAGCTTGCACTTTATTCATTTGTTCCTATGTCATTGGGAGAAAATGTATTATAGTAATACAGTTAAAGCTTCTGGTATGCAATTACCATAGCAACCGATGACACCTCACAAGGTTTTCGAGCACACTCTGGAA
Organism: Leptodoras nelsoni; assembly: GCA_028566375.1. Lineage (NCBI taxonomy): Eukaryota > Metazoa > Chordata > Actinopteri > Siluriformes > Doradidae > Leptodoras > Leptodoras nelsoni. Next base: position 5,899,514 of record JAOVVG010000030.1, read on the forward strand.
GTAACACAGAAGAGAGTGCTTCTCTTCTTATCACTGATAAACAATAAAGTAGCCCCACCCCTTTCTCTCATCATCTTTTCATATAGCACACAAAGAAAATGGAGCAAATACAGATGTGGGGGAGAAAAAACAACAAGCTACAGCCACTCCTTTCACCGATCAGCTGTTTGTGTGTATGCTGGAGGCGCGAAAAGCAGCTCGCTGACTATCTGTGTGTCTTTCTGTCCTAGGTGAAACATCGGACACTGCTCTGAATAAGCTCAAGTGTCCTCACTGTAACTACATAGCCAAGCACCGACGAACACTAAAGCGACATCTGATCATCCACTCGGGCGTACGCTCCTTCAGCTGCGACATCTGCGGCAAGCTCTTCACCCGCAGAGAGCACGTCAAGAGACATTCCCTGGTGAGACCAAGACTCATTTGCACTTTGCACTTTATGCTCCATGTCTGGCTGATATTCTTCCCTCTCTGACCCACCCTCATGCTCACATCCTCCTCCACCAGAGTGCACTTCTGCCCATCACTCCATCCAATCTCCATCCTTTCTTAGCGCCTCATTCATATTTTAGCGGTTTATATACTTTAGTTGCATGTCCTTATGCATTTCCTAAAGAATTAGTGTTTAAAAGCAATCGAACAATGTAAGGAAGTATTCATGTTCAAAGATTCCTTCATACTCCTAACATCTAGCAGTTTATTTAAAACAAGGAAATTCAGTAAAACGTTTTTGTCCTAAAAGATTGTGATTACAATTTATGATCGTTTAAGTAAGATCTAAGACACAACAGGGAATTTTGTTGTAGGAAATTAATCAATCACTGAGTGGTGTGTGAGTGTGTGAGTGTCAGGCTTTTACTGCTCCACATTGCTTTTTTTTCCCTCCTCTATACCAGCACATCCTGAAGAGTTTTATTCCTCTTATAGCACCTTTAAGCTTTTATCCATTTAGATTATGGATGGGCGATGTAGTAAAAATTACATTACATTACATTTATGGCATTTGGCAGACACCCTTATCCAGAGTGACTTACATTTATCTCATTTATACAGCTGAGCAGTTGAGGGTTAAGGGCCTTGCTCAGGGGCAGCTTGGTGGTGCTGGGGCTTGAACCCCCTTCCTTCTATTCAGTAACCCCACACCTTAATCACTAAGCCACCGCGGCATTAAGCTGGATCACAACTGTATCATCACATTCAATTACAGAGTAATTAGTTTTTCATAGTTTTGGAGGATTGTATGGCATGTCCGTGTACAGCCGAGGAATCTGTGCTAAAAATATTTACAACTTTGTAACTCGTAACAAGCGCCACCTATTTTTAGGAGTTGCTTCTTCGAATGATGGATCCTTTGATGCATGTTATATCCGTGGCCAGATAAAATGTCACAGCATAAGTAATGCATTTCCAGCACATACTTGTTTTCTCCTACGCAGTGCCTGTTTCATTTGCATTTGTTATTGTCGTTGACTTCAGTGCGGTTTTGGTTGCAGTGCCTTTGCCAATTCTCTCCCCCGTCTTATCTGACTTTTGCCACATATTTTGGGGTACTTTTTCTCTTGAGGTGGTTGAACAGGTCTGTCGTGTTTCCTCCAAACATGTTAATCTCGCCTTTGCATATTTTGCAAACAGCCATTGTTTGGTGCCATGTCCGTTGTGTAAAACCCAAACCAGTTCTGTAATAGTGATGTCAGATGCCTTGTGGAGTTTACACTGTTATCACCTCGTCAGGTTTAAATGAAGTGGCAACACAAATGATTGGTTAAACATGGCATAAGATGGATTAAATTGTTCATTAATTGCGTCTTTATATAATGTAAACCATCTTTTAATGAAAAACAGGGAAGAGTTTGCTTAATCTAGTCCTCACAATGTTATCACATGGGGTTTTTGCCTAATGGAGCAGGAAGCAGCCAGTCAAATGTATGCCCCGGTTTATTTCTGGTCACGGTGGCTGCAGCTGATGCTTAAAGTCCCTATTACTGAAGGTGTAATGCATCGCTCTGTCCTCTCGTAGGTGCACAAGAAAGATAAGAAGTACAAGTGCATGGTGTGTAAGAAGATCTTCATGCTGGCGGCGAGCGTGGGGATCCGTCATGGCTCTCGCCGCTACGGTGTGTGTGTGGACTGTGCTGACTCGCACCAGGCCACGCAGGAAGGGCTGGAGGCCATGCAGGAGCTGGAGTTCAGCCGCGACGAAGACTTCGAGGAGAACGCCGAGGGAGACGAGGACATGGGGGAGTTGGCAGATGCCGAGGAGCCCAACAACAACGACCAATCCAACTACGAGGGTGACGCCGGTGCCACCCCCGAGGAGGACTAACATCAATGCAAGTTCAAAAAAAAAAAAAAAGCTGGGAAACAATCAACAACTCCAAAGTGCTATCAAACCTCACGGTTGCACAGTAGTGTGTATGTCTAAAAGTAAAAAGCGTTTGGTAGATAGGGATTTGAAGATGTAAAGATAATGTGTGTGACAGAGTCTAGGCCTGCTGCCTGTTCGAGAAAGAGATAAAATGATGATATATGAAAATCAGGTTTTTCAGTGATGTATTTTTTTCTTCTTCTTTACTAGGGTCTGATGGTGTACAGTGTTTTAAGTTACTATAGGCCAATCATCTTAAAGATATTATTTAATTTATGAAGAAAGTTAATATGGTCTTATTAAAATGCTATAATTTGTTTTGGGTTTTTTTTTCCATGTCTGATGAGAGAAGTTCCGTTTTAGGCTGCGCTTCCTGGCAAGTCTGAACTTCCACGACTTATGACTGTCCTGTCTTTAACAACCGCTTTGGAGATGTTGCCTACAGGAAGACTTTATTTCCTTTCGACTTGTGTAGATATGTTTAGTTGTCATAAAAGATCTACGAGCTATATTTCCTTTCCTTTTTTTTTTTTCCTGCACAAATCTTGGAACCAAAAAAATCTGTTTTGTGACTCTAATAGACCACAGCCATATTTATGATTAAGTTATATTGGGGCTGTGCCATTGTGCCAAGCAGAACGCACACCGAGATTTGGCAGGAGGCGAACTACTGAAAAATGCTGAGAGTAAACATAAAGCAGAGAAAAAAAAAAAGTTAAAAAATATGTATAATGGGAATATATTGTTGCTAGCTTTATATGAATCACAGCGTCACCGTAACACTTTATAGAGCATTTTGACATTCACTTAAAGCTTGAATTTTGCCAAATGACGGAAACGTTTGGTGCTGTAATGCTTGTTTTTGAAATACTGGACCTAAAAGCTGTATATGATATTAATAATCGTAAAGCCTACTCAGATATTTTAATCAGCTCTATATGTAACACTGTTGTGCTAAAGAGCCGATCAGGTATGCTTTGCCATTGTTTTTTTTTTTTGTTTGTTTTTTTTTATTTAATGCACATGCACACACATACATACCATTTTAATTTTATTGTATTTTTTTTATATATAATCTACCGGCAGTACAGTAACAACGACCCAAAGATTTGGACCTTCTGATTTGGTGTGATGAGGTACTGAGCATACTGATAATCACTTGAATTGAATGAGGTGTGTGAGCGTGTGTGTGTGTGTGAGAGTGTCTGTAAGGTAATTGTGAAGAATGATTGGTTGGGACGTATGAAGTTTGTTTTGTAAAAGACTTCATTTCCGTGCAAAAGAAATGTACTATTTACAATTATTTTATTTGACAGGATGTTGTATTTGTCTGCCGAGAAAGAAACACTTTGGTCATGCTAATGTAAAGTGGAGCTCTATGGAGAGTCATAGTCACGCACTTACTACTTTACATTCATTATTTTTTTTCTTATTTCCCCAAAGCCGGTCTGGATGGAAATAAAAGAAAACTGTTTTGTCCGTGTGCAAGTTTTTTTTTTCTTTCGTTTTTTTTTTCTTCTCTTTTTTTTTTTCTTTTGACATTTCATTATTTAATATTATATATATATTGATTCCAAAATGCAATCAAGACTGTTAATTTCTATTTGTCCTACCAAAATTGTTGTTTAAATAATGTTGAATTAATGTATGAGAAAGCCAGGTAACCTGTTTAGTGTAAATCCTTGCTTGTGTGTATGTAATTGTCAGATTTAAATGTTTTTATTCTAAAAAAAAAAATCATTCACTTTACTGTAGATGCATATATTGGTTTTGGTTTTTCTTCTTTTCTATGACGTTTTCTTTTTTCTTTTTTTTATTTCATCAAGCAGATTTTATAAGAAATATTTGTGGTTTGAAACCTAGGAACAGCAGTTTCTGGTCATATGCAGTGGATATATTGAAGTGCTATAATGATACAAAGTCTGTCTATCTTTCCCTTTACTTCAGATGAACATGTATTTTGAAAGCTCTATAGAAGATATTCATCCTGTTTGTATTATTTACCTTCAATCACTGTGGGAGGGATATGATATTATATATATATATATATAGATAAAGATATATATATATATATATAGCTAAAGTATATGAAATATCTATATATACACATATTGACATATTTAAGTTTGAATTATTGGAACTTGGGCTTAGAGTTTGATGTCCTCTCCTCCATCCTCTTTCATCCGTGTGCTTGTTCACCCACAGTCTGTTGCTTCTTTCACATTCTGTGTTTCTAATGAACTTAAGATGACTTCCTCTTTACATTTTATGCTATATGTGGGTATAATCAACAAAAAAAAGCAGAACACTACAGATGAAGGGTTTTTCCAGCTGTATTTTTTTAAAGCCGTTTCAAAGATGTATTTTTGAACGCTCTTACAGTGGATGCAAACTGAGCCTCCGGCTCTCCTCATACACAAAGCAAATCAGGTTACTCTTTTTATGTTTTTTTTTTCCTTCAAGGTTTTAAGATGAATACATTTTCCTTTCTGTTTCAATTGTACTACTGTTCCTCTGTAATAAATTTTAAAATAAAACTTTGATATTGCTCTAGTGCGGTGTGATTGAAGTCATGTCTTTTTTTGTCCCCACCAAAAAAAGTAAACCTCATTACATTCAAGTATTTATTCAATCATTCATTCATTTTCTTGACCACTTATTCCTTTTCAGGGTCACAGGAGAGCCGGTGCCTAGCCGGCAGCTTAGGGCGCAAGGCAGGAACAACCCT
>JAOVVG010000030.1:5945972-5958126 GCA_028566375.1 Leptodoras nelsoni
TTGATGCCTTCAGTGAGAATCTACAATGTAAATAGTCATGAAAATAAAGAAAATGCATTGAATGAGAAGGTGTGTCCTGTACTGTGTGTGTATATATATATATATATATATATATATATAAATCAAAATCAGGCATCCAAGATGCATGATCCAAGATGTATGTGTGTGTGTGTATGTGTGTGTGTGAAAGGTAAAAAGACCCATTTGTCAATGAAAAAGCCATTCTTCTCTGAGATTGTGAGCTTCTATCTAAATCCAAAAATGGATGCAATCATTTTCACAAGATATCAGGTTAAATTATTAAACTTGAAAAATCTGATCATCAGCTATACTCAACAGACATTACTATAAGCTAGTTTTTGTCTTTAGAGAGGAGAATAATAGCAGTGAAACCACTCAGCTTTGTGTGGAATCCGCACTCTGTGTGGGGGTGAAGTGGTAACTTGTAGGATTTTGGGTGGAACTGCTGGAGATCTCCAGAGAGGAGAAACCAGAATGCTTTTATTATAATTCACAAAGCCATCAAAGAGAGGTGAAAACAAAGATGGGAGGAGGAACTCTGCAAATCATTATTACAAGGCTTACACACATACGCACACTTGCTCAAACACATAACCACATCATACACATTTACAAAGTAACTGAGGGGTGAGAGTGAAATGCACAGGCAATGTAAGTTATAATGTCTTTGGACTTGTCATGGTAAGGGATCACAGGGCAACAATCCAAAACGCAGACAACCCCCTACACACGCACAGGCACATGCATGCATGCATTCATGCACACACACATTCACACGAGCAGCACAATGCAAGGTGTCACACACATCTCAGAGAGAATTAGGCACTGCTTCCTCTCCCAGTATACAAAACAAAGCCAGTCTTCCTCTGCGAGAGGATTCAATGCACTGCTATTTATAAACAACAACATGTCCCCCCTGCCTGTGTTACCGAAGAGCTTGTGGTGACTTAACACATTGTTTCTGAGAGCGGAACATCTGTCTGCACTGGATGTTGGATGCTGGACACCATGGCGCACCAATGTCTCCAAGTGTGCAGGATGGTCGCTGCCAGATTTGGACTTCACCACTAATCATTTTCAGTGTCAAACCTTCTACACTCAGAATGGCAATATCACAGTCATTTCATAAAAAGGCTGCATCATCAAAAAAGTAGATTTTACTGTATACATTGGGAGAAAATATCCATGAGCTAAACTAAAATGTAATGCAAGGGACTACATGTGGTGTAAATAATGAATCAGATCAGTGTGTCAACTACAAATAAGGAGCATGACAATGCAATAAATACACACCCATGCCAGATGTACTGCCAGTACACACTGTATTGAACAGAATTCAATGAAATCATAAATGTTTTTTTTTTTTATTTCATTCAGAAATGCAGTTAAAGGGGAATGTTGAGGATTCACAAGGCACCATGCACATGCACACACACACACACACACACATTTGCACATCCATTCACACCTAGGGATCTTTTAGATTCACCCATTGATCTAGTGAGATGTTTTGGGAGGTGGGAGGAAACCAGAGAACCCAGAGGAAACCCAGGCGGACCATTGGGAGGACATGCACAGAAACTGAACACAGACTGTAACCTGAACTCAAGGTTTGAATCAGGGACTCTGGAGCTGTGAGACAGTAATGTTACCCCACTGCATCATTGTGCTGCTCACTGCAAACATAGCTGAGTGAAAATGTTTGCATTCCCTCTAGATAAAATGAAGAATTCTTTTTTTATTATTATTCTTTACTTTTACTTTCGCAGTTTCTTCATTATAACATGTAAAAAACACATAAATATATGAAAATAATTACTTGGATTAAAAAAAGTTTCTCTTTTTATATATGAGGAGCTCAAAAAGCTTTTTAGAAGATACAAAATGTTGGAGGAAGATAAAAGCTTAAAGATGTTGGGCAAAAAATGTTTATCTAACATCCAGAAAAGGAAATGCAAACTATTAAAACTAACACTGTGATTTTTTCCCCTCAGAGATACATAAGGGATGGGATGTAAATAATTGTACAGTGAATGTATAAAGGTCCAGAAAATATTCATGTCCAGTAAAATTTCTGATAATGTTTCAGCTTAATCAGACTTTTATCAGTATGATTGTTTTCTAAACCAAACCTTGCTGTGTCACAATATTCTACCCACCGATAACAGTGGGTCTCCTTCGGCTCTGATCTGCTCGGCTCATACTCTGAGTGGACTCCATCTCTTGGCATGAATTTAAAGAGACTGGGGGTAAAAAGGAAAAGCATGGCAGACCCACTGAGAGGAGTAAAAAGCTCCAGCTCGGATTGAAAAAGGACCCAGGGCATGCTTTGTCGGAGGGAAATCATGTTGTGCTGTTGGGTCTTCACCTTCAAAAGAGAGCCGACGAGAGCACTAATCACAACATGTGATGAGACATTAGAACAAAGGTGAACGGCAGCGCAAAATAACAGCGTGGGAAACCTCTGTGAACTTGAGTTACAAGTCAAGTCCCCCTCCTCCTTCCCCTCCACCTTCTCCTCCTCCTCACACACACACTCTCCAAACACAGACAAACACAAACACACACCGGCCCCTTTGCACCCATTGCACATCCCGCTTCTGACACCCCACCAACAATCACAGGCAAACATGAGGGGGTTTATCTTTACCGCTAAGACCAGGCTGGTAGCAAGAACAACAACAAGAAAACAAGCCCAGAGTGTTTCCTCTCATTCATGTATGCAGAATGAGGGGCTTCTCTTCTTCACAATTAAGCGTGCTGTGCAAGGGTCGATAAGGATCCGGTGCCCTGCCTTTCAGCCTGCAGTGTAGCCCTGTGTATGTGTGCAGACTCTGTTCTGTGGCCTTTTAGCTATTCCTGGAGCCAGAAGGCTGTGAAGTAAGAACTTATTATTTAAGGGTGGCATGTTCAGTAAGAGAAGAGGAAGTTTGTCATGTACTCTTTTCTTGGATTGAGGCAGTGATATCAAGCTCAAACCCTGAACAAGTGACTTTCCACCTCGAAACACATCAAACACGTGTGTATTGAAATATTTGTGTTGGACTTAGCAGTTCTGGTGCAAAATCATTGGCTGATGCTGGATTTTTATTATTCCTGTGCAAAGTTAGTTGTTCACAAGATGACCAGCACAATGCCATTGAAGGCAATAGCAGCATGAAAGTTAAAAACTTTGGAAGCTGAACTGTTTGAGCAGAGTGTCCAAATGAGAAGGTGAAAGAACTAGACATCCTAAAGGAACGAAGGAATAAAGGAATAAATTGCTGCCGCATCACCCTTTTTAGTTAGAGATGAAGAGAGGGCTAAGCCCCATTAGCACCACTATCAGCAGGTAATGAAATGACATTGAGGGCAGCACAGTGGCTCAGTGGGTAGAAATGTGGCTTCACAGCAAGAAGGTCCTGGGTTCGATCACCAAGTGGAAGCAATCTGGGTCCTTTCTGTGTGGAGTCTGCATGTCCTCCTCGTGTCTGCATGGGTTTACTCCGGATACTCTGGTTTCCTTCCACAGTCCAAAGACATGCAAATTAGGTGAATTGGACACACAAAAGTGCCCCATGCCTGTGTTCGAAGGTTGAGCTTGTGTACTTGTGTATTGATGTAACATTGTGTCTGTCATTTGAATAGCCATTTGATACTGAAATGATGTTAAAAAACCAATAAACAATCAAATGACGTGACAAAAAGGTAATGGCCAAAGTGGGTAGCGCTGCCACCCCCCAGCAAGAAGGTCCCAGGTTTTATTCCCAGGTAGGACAACCTGGGTCCATTCTTTGTGGAGTTTGAATGTTGCATGTTTCCTCCAGGGGCTCAAGTTTCCTCCCACAGTCTAAAAGCATGTATGTTAGGCAAATTGGATATACTAAATTTATCATCTAAAATGGTGCATCAGTTATTTCAATCAACATTAAATCCATGCGATTTTTTAACCAATTGCATGGGAGTAATAGATCTCTCTGATGAGGATACAATAATTATTTACACTATGCCACACATCTAGCCACGAGGATGCCTCCAAGTAGACGATATGATATACACACAGCCGCGTGTTTGACACACGATTATAATGGTGCTTTTATTACGAGTGCACATGCAGCTTTTCAGAAGCTCAATACCCGCCACCTTTACGTGCACACGTCAGTGAAGGCTTGTGTCAAAACTTTAAAGATTTTATCTTTTTTTCCTGATGTAGGTTGTGCTGTAATGTGCGCGTAAATCCCCAGGCGAGCGCCGGAGCGCCGGGCCTGCGCTGGTGTCGGAGGCTTCCCCCGCGCGCCGCGCTCCCTGCGATGAGTCACTATCAGATTACAGGTTCACACGCTCGCGCGCAGACCGCCCGTCGCCCCGACCAATTGCTCCATTCACGGCAGCGCCGGAGACGGCCGTCCCCCCTGATTGGCTGATCCGCTCCGGGCCTAAAGGAAACCAGCGGAACTTTCCCACGGGCTGCGCGTGCTGACAGGCGCTCGGCCTCCTCCCCGCCGCCGCCTGGGCAAGACGCCGGTGCATCACGGAGAAGGGCGGGGCTCCTAGGGGTAAGCTTCACTCTAATTGGCTCTTCGTCGAAATTATTCAAATTACTAAGGCGTGTTTATAGCGCAGCTCCGGCGAACTGATCGCCTCCGAACGCGACGGTGCGCTCTGATTGGCCCAGTTTGTCTGTAAGACCCGCCCCTCGCGGCGTGCTGTGGCGTAGAAATGAGACCGTGGGAAAGCCTGGCCGCTCAAACGGACGGAAACCGCAGCAGGGTCACCTGACACAGCACGGACTGCTCACACACCGACAGCTTCAAAATGAAGAGAAATCACGATTTCAGCTCCTCTGACAGCGAGCTTGATGAGAATATTGAAGTGGAGAAGGAAAGCGCCGATGAGAACCAGTAAGTCATCATTTAGCTTTCTACACTGAAAATAAAGAGCATGACCAACTAACTATCAAATAAATTATAACCCCCAGTCCCAGTTACTACTTCAGTCACCTTTTATAATTAGCCACTTATGCTCTATAATAATTACGTGACTGTTAAAGGGATAAAATATTTAACTTATTGATGCCTGCTTCCTGTTTCAGCGGCCTGAGCTCTCCTCTCGGATCGGTGTCTCCCTCCACAACTCAAGTACAGGCAAGAAAACGGCGCCGAGGGGTGAGCAATATCCCACAGCACGAAATACTGAAGAGCACAGCGAGCCTGAAACTTAGATTACTGAGTACTCTTATATATGTACAGGGCACAGTTGATTAGCTTATTATTATTATTATTATTAGTAGTAGTAGTAGTAGTAGTAGTAGTAGTTATTATGTTTATTATGGTTGTAGATGTTGCTGTATGTTAACGCTGGTTGTGTGAATGTGTTTGTACAGATCATTGAAAAGCGGCGCAGAGACCGCATTAATAACAGCCTGTCTGAACTGCGCCGACTTGTTCCGAGTGCTTTTGAGAAACAGGTAAGACAGCAAGTAAGACATCTCATGAGCAAATGTAATTTAGTAATTATAATTAAACGGGTCTATCTGTGTCTAAACTGTATGTATCCAGAAATCAGTGAAGTTAAAAAGCTGCCTTTTACCTCTAGGGCTCAGCTAAACTGGAAAAAGCAGAGATATTGCAGATGACTGTGGATCATTTAAAGATGCTTCATGCAGCTGGAGGCAAAGGTAACATGCTGTTTTTCATCTTATATGCAAGTCGTAGCCTATACCATGCAGGTTGTGTGTATTGTGGTGTATATACACCCTCAGAAATAGAAGGTGGCCTGCTACTATACTGCATCTTGTTACTGGTTTGGTACCATGAAGCACACACCTTTTGTATGCTTATATATTTTAGTCTTTTACTTATAGAAACATGCATGTAGTGTAGCCTTATCCTTCTTCTAAAAGATAATTATGGTAGAAGGTAAAAATGATAAGGGTACCAAACCAGCAGCAACAGTTTTCTGAGAATGTAATGAGTTCACGTAATGTGAGTTAACTCGTATTTGTTCTCACTGAGCTTAAGTACAGTTAAAACAGGTTTAACAAGTGATAAAAACACAACCAGTGACAGCATAATATAATTGTAGCAGAACTAATAATAATTAATAATCTTTCTTCCTTTCAGGTTACTTTGATGCCCATGCTTTGGCAATGGATTATCGTGGCTTGGGCTTCCGAGAGTGTCTGGCTGAGACAGCTCGATACCTGAGCATCATCGAGGGCCTGAACAACACCGACCCACTCCGCATTCGCTTGGTTTCGCACTTGAGCAACTATGCCACTCAGAGAGAGGCTCACACAGGTCTGGGCCATCTGGCCTGGGGCTCGGCGTTCAGCACTCCTCACCTGGCACATCACATCCTCTTACCACAGCATCAGCAGGGGGCATCTTTATCACGCAAGCCTAGCAGTCCTCCGTCCTCATCCTCATCGTCACCCTCCTCTTCACCATCAGCTCCCTCCTCAGAGCCTCATGGCTGCAGCAGGCTACCCGTCACAGCAGTCAGTGAGGCAGGACAGAGCGGGCCACTCAGGGTATCCCCTGCAACTGGTGCCATTCCACCAGGGCTCACGGCGGCGACGGCATCGAAGCTCTCTCCTCCGCTTCTCACATCCCTTTCCAGCCTCTCGGCTTTCCCCTTTCCTCTGAGTGCTTTTCCTCTTCTCTCACCCAGCTCACTGAGTCACACCACCCCCTCCAGCAGCCTGGGGAAGCCCTATCGGCCGTGGAGCATGGAGATCGGTGCCTTCTGAAGTCTTAATCCAGATCTCTGGAAGAAATGACTTGTTTCAGAGCAGAAAAAGACTTTGAAGAACAATTGGAGTTTGCCGGTCAGGACTCAACAAAGTGGAAAGACAACCCAGGACTTATGTACCAGAGAATTAGCTGTATGTGTATATGTGGGTTTTGTTTTTTTGTTTTTTTTACATTCAAATTTGAGCTAATCAGGGATAGGTTCTGCTGGTAGCCACATTAACGTCTTAAGGTTTTTGTCATCAACTTCTTAAACTTTTTTTTTAGTAAAACAGGGTGCTGTGCTGGTACAATGCCCTGCCTGTATACTGAGGGAAAGATGGGTGTTTTGGGGTGGAGGTACTGATACATTTAAATAGCTGGCACTGAGTGTAAAAACTAGAAACAATTGTTTTTATATTATAATGAAAAGTAATATCAGTGTGTAGTTCCAAATGAGAGGCAGAATATTGTCCACCCATTGTCTTGAAATTTCAAATAACACCCATAAAATGTAATTCCTGGGTCATATTTAGAATGGTAAAAACTCAAGGATAAAATATAAAGCGATTCTTGTACTCCCTCTCACATCTTGGCAAGACCATTGTTTGTATTATCTTTGTATTTCTACAAAGTTTAAGAGCTATGCAATCGATCAGTGATATCACAAGATTACAAAATCTCTATGGTTTTAGATCTGGAGCTTTCTTTTGTCTAAATACATACAGTAAAACCTATGCAACAGAGCCTTTATCGCAAATGAATTAGGATTTTGTCTGTGTCTTGCAGCATTTGTATTTTCACAGCTATTTATATGAAATATCTTACTGTGATAACCAGGTTTTGGGGTTGAACTGCAGTTAAACCCCTTCTTTAATCATGACATCTTTTAACATTTCTTCAGAAGGGACAATCTCTTAAAAAAAAGTCACTAAATAAATAATGTGAAATATAATTTGTGTGTTTTAGTCATGCTTTATGATATAATAATTAAAAGAAACCATAATGACACATGACATGCTACACATATACACTTATCATTAACCATATTCCATGGTCTCTCTGGGATTACAGTATTACACTTCTGTCCCAGAAACAAGACCACTTATATTTGTTTCACTGTGACATATAGTATTCGTTGGTGAGAAGTAAGGGAGTAAGATAAAAACTCAGTGTGCTATTTTTCTACCCTTTTCTTTGAAAATAACTCAAGTTATGTGACCACATGATTAGACAGCCGTAAAAATACTTGGAAAGAATGTACTGAAGTCCAGATTGCAATGCAACTCTGCTTTATTTTGCCCTAATGTTTAACATTTTGATATGAACTACTTTATTTCTCCCATGTGAAAAGCATTACTGCCAAGCTTTATGACTGAACCATACTGAGAGCAAAATAGTATTACCACTATGTAGTCAGGAAAGATATCTAGTTGTGACAGAATAGGTGAGTGACTTACGGGAGGGGGGTATCAGTGATCCTCAAGGCCTCTGTGGCCTCACTATGTGTTCAGGAAGCCATTAAAAGCCAGGGGATATCCTGGACAATGGCGCAGAATGTGTGGGAAGGAGAGCGTGATGAAGAGAACGCACAGAGAGGGATGAAGGAATGAGTAGATGAAGGAGGAGAGAGACGGAGGAAGCGGCTGTATGCTGCAGCTTTGCCCTGAAACCTTTGCAGCAGCACACACAGCTCCTGATCGAACTCCCACACTATTGCAAATTCTGTCCAGCTTCCAGCCAGGTCCACGAAACAGATTCTCCTCCTACGCATGCAATGATGCCAAGATGCACTTTTACTCCCTCAATCTATTCATCTGCCCGTGCTGCCTCACTATAAGTTCTGTAGCCTAAACGTCTGTCTCATACATATTCATAAATCCATAAGCCTCACAAGAGACACCACTGATGTTGAGTCAGAATAAATGCAGTGGATGTGGCCCCTAAGCCATCAGATCGCCGCAGTGAATGTTTGTGAAGTCTTTTGTCGACACCTGCTGGTGATATCCGGTATTACACTGTCACATTTACAGCTCGGATTTTACTGTTTAATGGTGCAGGTGTAGGATTTAGTGGCATCTAGCGGTGAGGTTGCAAACTGCAACCAACTAAATACCATTTCTGCACCCTTCCTTTTCCAAACGTGTAGCATCAGCCACAACAGGTTGAAGTGAATAAATAATATTGATTATCTCACTACAGTGGAACCTGCCAAGGGGTTAGGCATATTAGCCAGCAAGTGAACAGTCACTTTTCAAAGCTGATGTGTTGGAAGAAGGAAAAATGGGCAAGTGTAAAATCAGAGAGACTTTGGCAAGGGTGGCTAGATGACTGTGTCAGATCATCTCCTAAACAGCAGGGTTTGTACAGTGTTCCCTGTATGCAATGTTGGGCACCTGAGCAAGGCCCATTTATACAAATGCACAGATGTATAAATGAGAAAAATGTAAGTCAGTCTGGATAAGGGTGTCTACCAAATTCCAAAAAAATGTATATGTTAGATAATAATTCAAGTATTACTGAGTCCTTTCTTAGAAGCTGATTTGAGTGGTACTGTATCTTTCCCTATGAGGAAATGATCACAAACAGTATTTCAAAATGAAACATGATAACTCATGATAGGGAAGTGTTAAGTGGTTAAGACTACTGACCAGAAGGTCATGAGTTCAAGTCCCACCACAGCCATCATCAGGCCCCTGAGCCAGGCCCCCAACCTTCAACTGCTTGGTTGCGTAAATGAGATAAATTTGATCTTAATGATCAGTGAAAAATGATCTTAATAATGACTATATAGTTTTTGCTTCTCCAAAAGATACTGTATAATAATTGTTTTATTCATGATAAAATAACAAAATAACAAACAATTACTGTATTATTACTAAATGAGTAATTACTCAGTATTCATTAGTAGGTAAAAGTGAATTAGGTGTTCATATAGCAGGACTTATTCATTCCTGAAGAATCCAACTTCATCATGAATTTACTTTTTCTCTTGGATGTTCCACAACATTAAATGTAACTGTAAGTGGATAAAAAGTGCAACAGGTCTTTCAGTAAAAATCATCAATTGTAATCATTGGCAAACTGATGTACTATAAGAGGAATTAAACACTTCAGGTGTGGCACTATAGAAAAATAATCAACACCACCCAGTCTCTGATTATTCTTTCCAGAATAATAATAATAATAATAATAATCCCATAATAACTTCTGATATTTTTTCTCCAAATTATTTCCTATAATTTCATTTTCATAACGAAAAAAAAAAAGTTCTCATAGAAAAGTACAAATAAATAACTAAGAAGAAAGAAGAAAGAAAGTAACCAGCCACAGACATGCTGTTATTCACAGAACCCCAAACCTTTATTCACCACAGCTTGCTCACATCGATACATGTGTTAAGGGAAGAAAGCACATGAACAGGAGAAAGGATGCAGAAGGAAGGTCTGTGACATGGGGATGTCTCAAATCCTCTGCTCACGAGAGCACTGACACACTCCCTGTGCTCCACCCTGTGTCTCTTTGGACACATACACACACTTACACACAGGCACACACACTTTGCAGTGAATGAAAATGTGAGGTCACCTTGTTCTTGACCATGTCTCTGTGGTGTCCATCTACCTCCAGACATCCAGCCGTCCCTGGTAGGCCTATACGCCTACAACTTTACTTTCTCTCTGGCATGCTTTGATTAGAATGAGAGAACCACAAAAACCACTATAGAATGAAAATTGTGAGATCGACTGTACATGGGTGGCACCAAAGTGGCCATGAGGCACGGATGTCCCATCAGATAATCAAGTACTGTTAGTGAAGATTTAGCGAGCTCCTCCTGAACAGGATGTTATCTTTGCTAAATGCCATATGCATTTATTCATGGTGTGCATGTATGTATGATTATTCCTGTGTGTGTGTGCATGTGTGTCTATAAATAAACAGTGTGTGTGGTGATCTAACTCTCATGAGAATCAGAAATGTCCAAAACTTGTGCATGATGTGGTGCAACTCAATATGTTCTTCACATCCACATACACACACATAAAAACATGGCCATTTGGGGTCGAAGAGGTGAAACTGCTAAATATCAGCTAGCCAGCAAATTCACAAACACCAAAGCCTGTTACAAGAGAAACTGCAGCAGATTGGAGAGATACAGTTAGGAGAAATGAATACATCCATTGATATAGAGAGAGAAAACTATAAAATGGCACAATGCAATACTTTTGTCGCCTCATATATATATAAAACAAAAAAAGGAAGTATTTACAAAAAAAAAAAAAAAAAGAAATATCAATACCCACTTCGACTTGCTTCATTTTCAACTGAGAAAAAAACGTTCTTATTTAGGGAGCAGTAGGGTGCATGATTCTTTTTTTTTCTCTTTTTTTTAGTGAAGGGAAGATGGGATAGGAATGTGCTGTTGGTGCAGACTGGGGTTTGTCCTTCTCCCTAGGGTTAGGAAGTGGGGAACGGGGGATTTTGTGTATGTGTGTCTGTGTGTGTGTGTGTGTGGTGTGTGTGTGTGTGTGGTGTGTGTGTATGTGTGTGTGTGTGTGTATGAGACTCTTTCTCTACGTGCGACTAGGTAATAGGGAGAGAGGGTCTCTGGCTTGGTCATGTGGGTGTTGGTGGGCATATTAGAACTGGAGATCTTCATCGTCACTCAACTGATCCCGCAGTTCCTTGTTCCTACGTACCACCTGGGCATGTCTCTCCTGTACACACACACACACACACACGCACACACACAAAAAACATTACATTATGCTTTACAATGTAATCCACATGTCATATATTTCCTTTGCTATAACTTTTGTGATACAGAATAAAAATTCTAGCAAAAGTTATTTATAGCAGCAGTTCCTTAATAACTTTCTGTTGGTGCCACGAAGAACTGCAGAATTATTTCACACTGCTAATGTTTACAATACGTATTGTACCATGGAAAAAACTGGCATACATCGATCAGCCCTAACATTAAAACCTTAAGATCCTTGTATCTACACTCACTGCTCATTTTATCAGCTCCACTGATCATACAGGTGCATTATGTAGTTGTACAGATAGAGACTGTAGTCCATCTGTTTTTCTGTAGACTTTTGGTTTGGTTTTATGCTGTTCTTCAGTGGATGATTGTCAGCACTGCAGCAATCCTGATGTGGTGTTGGCGTGTTAGTGTGTGTCATGCTGGAAGGATTGGATCAGACACTTCATATATGTATGTATGAGAATGCTCCCCTTGCCCTTGAAATCCCCCCTTCTACTTCTACTTCTCCTTCTCCTTCCACATCCACCCTAGAGCCCTGACTTGTTTCTGTGTGTACATATATATATATATATATATATATATACATACAGGGGTTAGACAATGAAACTGAAACACCTGTCATTTTAGAGCACAATAATTTATTAGTATGGTG
>JAOVVG010000030.1:5969598-5982054 GCA_028566375.1 Leptodoras nelsoni
ACCTGAAATATTTCAGTTGGTGTGCAATGAATCTAAAATATATGAAAGTCTAATGTTTATCAGTACATTACAGAAAAGAATGAACTTTATCACAATATGCTAATTTTTTGAGAAGGACCTGTAGACATAAACTCATCGTCTTTCTTTTAATTTGAAGCAGACTAAAAATTCTTTGTTAAAGTTTTTACTCAAGAAAACTACACGTTATTTTGAATTGTTATTCCTCAAAAATAAAAAAGGAATGTTTTCACTCAGTTATTTAAGATATGGTGAAGCTGCAAAAACCGGATACAATAAAATGTGCATTGTTTTACACTTCAGAAATAAAAAAAAAGAACTGACTT
The DNA here is from genome assembly GCA_028566375.1 of Leptodoras nelsoni. Lineage (NCBI taxonomy): Eukaryota > Metazoa > Chordata > Actinopteri > Siluriformes > Doradidae > Leptodoras > Leptodoras nelsoni. The sequence goes on from JAOVVG010000030.1 coordinate 5,969,943, forward strand.
TCATAATTTTGTTTAAAATATCGTAAGAAAATCAAGTCGTTAACTCGGTATCGTGTATCGAATCGTGAGCAGACTGTATCATTATATTACCATTCATATTAAACCAGTGAAGTGATTTCCCCTTGGTGGTTTATGAACAAGACTGAAAGTTTGTTTTTGTGGTGTCTGCTTACAGTTTGTACAAAAACATCCAGCATTCCTACCCAGGTATCGCAAAATTCAATTTTATATCATATTCATAATTGTTCCTCATGTGGCCACTAACTGTACTTACTGTATGGATAAAATATATGTACTGTATGGACTTACTGTATGGATAAAATATATTTACTGTATGGACTTACTGTATGGATAAAATATATTTACTGTATGGACTTACTGTATGGATAAAATATATTTTAACTTCCTGCAGCTTTTCTAGCACCATTACTACCTGCTTCAATCAATGACTAAAATGAATGAATCCCATTGTTCCCATCTCACAAAACTAAAATGACATCCAAGCATAAATGTTCACTCTGCCATTGACATTACAAAGACAGTCCAAGTGAAAACCTTAAGTTCCTTTCCATGTCCAATTTTCATTTTATGTACCTGGAACTTAAACATTGACTTTTTTTTTTTCTTGATGAAATTGTTCAGCAAGAAGAGTCATGAGATTATTCTATTGAGATCTGTAGAGATTATTCTATAGATTCTTTATGTTTCCTGGGGCATCCTTGCAGAACATCAGACTGCTTGTAGCCACTTAAAATGACGTGGTTTATTAATATGGTAAACATTGAGAACTGTTTCCACTGTAACAACTATAGCTACTACTACCAGCTTTGCTTAAAAGGATACATTGCAGGTTCAGATATTTTTGTCCAGCATTTATAAATATATAATTATTTTTATTAAGAAAGATGAACAGAACTCAGTTGGTTCTGTTTTCTTTTTAATATCAATTCCGTTGTGTTTTACTGTTTAAAAGAATTTCAAAACCTGAAACTTTCATAACTTATTACGTTGTATAACTATGAATATTGTAAATCGTCCAGCCTTACTACATTATTATATAATTTCAGAATATTCCATCTACTACCTGGTGCAGTTTGAGGGACATCGATTTAATAGAAATATTATAGTGTAAAATATTTTAATAGAAATATAACAGAGTTTAATACAAGCTGGATAAATCAGAACAGAACCTAGATATCGTTCACGTGGAGTTCATGTGGACTCGTCTTTCATGGGCTTTGCTTGAAAAACATTGCCTGAAGACAAACTAATTATTTTTAGTCGCTTGACTGCTGATTTTGCCCTGCCTCTCTGCAGCTGTGCTGACCTTTGTGAACTGTATGAAGGTGAAGTGGGGGGCCATCCTGCAGGTCATCTCTACTGTCGCGAAAGTGCTGGCTCTCATCGTTATCATCATTGCCGGTTTAGTCATCCTGGCCCAAGGTACTTTAAAATTCTCACTGTCGCGTCCCGGCGCATGTCTTTTTCCCCATCTGCGTTGTGATTTGCATGCTTAAAATATATTTGTACTGTTGTTAATGAGCATGTGTTCCTGTATTTAATGTGTACTGAGGAACGGATAATGGTAGACTAGTTCCCGTTTATATATGGTTCTATATATGGGTGTATAGCCTGTGTGTTCTGTTGCAGGGAAAACGAATAACTTTGAAGACTCGTTTAAGGACTCTAAACTGAATCCTGGAGACATGGCATTGGCTCTGTACGCTGCTTTGTATTCATACTCCGGCTGGGACACGCTGAACTTCATTACAGAGGAGATCAAAAACCCAGAGAGGTCAGAACAGTGAATGATGAAATAATGAATAATGAAACATTTCCTTTCGCAACCGTCATAATAACTGTAATATCCTTCACTAGAAACTTGCCGCTGTCTATAGCCATCTCCATGCCCATCGTCACGGTAATCTACCTCCTGACCAATGTGGCCTATTACGCAGTCATGGATGCAGAGACCGTGCTGCACAGTGAAGCAGTGGCTGTGGTGAGTGTGGGTTTCTGCACGCTAATACGGATAACCACAGTTTAATCACTGAAAAAATGGATTCGCCTTGTCATTCAGGGCACTGATTTAAAGAAAACTCTAGTCTACAGATATTACGGTCTACCACGTCTGTATCATGCATGTAATTACCACATACAAAGATTTGGACGTTTCCACGTACTGAGGATGGAAGACTCGTTCACTTGAAACTTTCAATGGGTTGGTGTTGAGTTTTAATAAAAGAGACTATAATTTAATTATATACTACAACTCAAAACTACAACTGTTATACGGTAACCATTCGGTAAATACTCATAGATGTATATCCGTGTTTAGGCTTGCCTTAATGTTTTCTGAGTTTTGCATGTTCTTTTCATATCCATGTGGGTTTCCTCTGGGTTTTCCGGTTTGCTCCTACCTCCTCAAAACATGCATGTGGGAAAATTGTCTATGCTACATTGTCCCCAAGTGTAATGAGTGTGTGTGTGTGTGTGGTGCCCCATACAGTGATGTCCCATCAGGTGTGAATTGTCTTGCCTTGTACCCTGTATTTCCGGGATAAACCAGAATAAAGCGGTTACCGATGGAGTTCACATCCCGGCATTTTTTTTGGAAGATGGGTAGAAAACAGAGGACCTAGAGGAAACCCACACAATGCAAACTTCCCCAGGATGAAGACTCAATAAGAACATTAGACACTCAGGGACCCTGAGCTGTACGGTGGCAATGCTACCCACTGCGCCACTTATTAAGCGTTATTGAATGTGTTTTTGGTGCATAACTATAAATTATTCTCTTTTAAAACGTTTTCTGAAAGGATATTTACAAATATCTGAGGAATCTATAGTTGCATTCTGTTTTGCAATAAGGTAGTTAAGAATGCCATTAGATAGAGAGTTAAGAGAGCCATTAGACTGGTCATTGCACACAGTGAAATGCAACCTCCGCATTTTACCCATCCGTGCAGTGAGACACACTAGTGAACACACACTAGGAGCTGTGAACACACATGCCTGGAGCGGTGGGCAGCCCTAGCCACAGCGCCCGGGGAGCCAATGGGGGTTAGGTGCCTTGCTCAAGGGCACTTCAGCCAAGTCCTGTCAATCTCGGGAATCGAACCCAGGACCTTCCGATCACGGGGCAGACACCCTAACCACAACACCATGACTGCCCCATTTAGTTCTTGGCTCCAGGAAGTCATGAAGCAGCTTCTAATTGCAGGTATCTGGTCAGGGTAATTTAGATCTTACGATTTTCTTCTGCTGTTCCACTGATTCAGTTAGGCAGCAGACTCTCTGGAGATTCTGCAATATTATTCCACAACAGGAGATGGGACAGTCTGTTGCCTGGTAATGACTGTGTCACTGTCCCAAAGCCAATTAGTCTTAGCTTTTGAGATTTTGATTTCTTTTTTTGAAAAATGCTTTAAATCATGCGGAGCTGAGATTCTTGTGTAATGCAAATGCCAAAAATTAATCAGCCCAAATCAGACTTCTTGGTGTAGGTGCAGAAATTTCCATGTGTGAAGATTGTCATTGCCATATTATTTAATAGGGAAGGTGAAAATCTTATCCTGAGTTTGTATTAAAATGTTATGAATTGTAAGAGCTAATTGCATTTTTATATGCATCTTTCTGTGTTTTTTGTTTGTTTGTTTGTTTTTGGGGACTGCATTACTGCAGAGCAACTCAAAACAACAAAGTTATTATTCAATATGAAAACATGCTTTCCAAAACAAATTTTCGGTAAGTCTCTCTAAATTGAGGTTTGGTGTGAAAACTGTGTGTTGTCTGTGCGCAGACATTTGCTGACGGTGTTCTTGGCTATGGGCGCTGGCTGATCCCTCTGTCTGTGGCCATCTCCTGCTATGGTGGCCTCAACTCCTCCATCATTGCTGCCTCCAGGTCAGTTATAACTGAATCAAGTGTACAGCAAACTCCAGCAATCAGGCGTCCATGATCATACTGTAGCAAATCCATCTTACACTGATCTAATAATCCTTGTGCTTATAATGTGCTTATACAGATTTCTTTGTTTATTTGGTTTCTGAGTTTAGATGATTAGTTTGCTTGGAGGTTAAGCATAGCATGACACTTGGACTGCTCAGAGCTGCTGTAGTTCCACTCCTCAGTCTTATCATTTTTTTCTCTTCAGGTTGTTGTTTGTAGGGTCTCGGGAGGGTCACTTGCCCAACCTTCTGTCCATGATCCATGTAAAGCGCTACACACCAATCCCAGCCTTGCTGTTCAACGTGAGTGTGTGACAAGTTTAGAGATTTTGTTTATTGACTATTCACAAGCATTCTTTAACACACTGCTGTGTTTTTCCTTAGGGTGGTGTGAGCTTGCTTTACCTGTTTGTGCGAGATGTGTTCCAGCTCATTAATTATTTCAGTTTTAATTACTGGCTGTTCATTGGCTTGTCCATTGCCAGTCAGATTTACCTGCGCATAAAGGCTCCTGAGATGCCTCGGCCTGTAAAGGTAAAGCCTTGCTCCTGTCTTCTGGCTTAACTATGTATTCAATAGACTGTTTAACAACTCTGTGTGTGTGTGTCTGTGTGTGTGTGTGTGTGTGTGTGTGTGTGTGTCTGTGTGTGTGTGTGTGTGTGTGTGTAGCTTAACCTGTTCTTTCCAATAGTGTACTGCTTGTGTAGTGTGTTTCTGGTGGTGGTGCCGCTCTACAGCGACACTCTAAACTCTCTGGTGGGCATCGCTGTGGCGCTCTCTGGAGCTCCATTCTACTACCTCTTTGTGTACCTGCCTCCCAGCTCCAGACCTGCCTTCCTGGGCAGAATGTTTGGTAAGTTTTCACCAGGTTGGGCAGGATGAAGTTTAATATGAGGCTGTTGTGGCTATTGTCACATATTCTAAGGCCTTTGTGATTACAATATTTTCAGTCAGGTCCTAACTTTGTAGCTTATTAAAGGTGAGTGAAATCCTTTTAAAGCAATTATGGCCTGGAATCAAAATTTGCTTTTGGGGGATTTGTACCATTTGTTTTACACAGCATGCCAACTAATTTGAAGGTGCAAAATATTTTTTATTGTGCCACCAACCATAATTAAGACAAAAAAACAAAAAAAGTCCTTCTAAGTCAATACTTTGTAGAGCCACCTTTAACAGAGCCAGCAGCAAATCTCTTGGGGTGTGTCTTTGTTAGCTTGGCTCATCTAGCTACTGAGTTTTTTTCCCCCATTCTTCAAGGCAAAACTGTTCCAGCTCCTAAAACTTGGGCTGTGTTGGTGTACAGCTATCATCAAGTCATATCAGATTCTCAGTTGGACTGAGGTCTTGGTTTTGACTAGACCATTAAATGTTTCCTTATAAACCACTTTAGTGTAGCTTTACCAGTATGTTTACGGTCATTGTCCTGCTGGAAGGTGAACCCCAGTCTCAAATCTCTGGCAGACTGAAACGGGTTTTCCTCAAGAATTGCCATGCATTATTTCTTTAATCCTTACCAGTTTTCCAGTCCCTTATGATCATAAGCATTCCCTCAGCATGATGCTGTCACCACCATGCTTCACTGTAGGAATGGTGTTCTCGGGCTGCTGGGACGTGTCCGGTTTTCACCACACGTAGCAGTTCCCATGATGGCCAAAAAGGACAGTTTTAGTCCCAGCTGACCAGAGAACCTTCTACCACGTGTCTGCCACATGCTGTTTGGTGAACTCCAAATGTCTTTTCATGTCTTTTTAAATATAAGAAATGTCTATTTTCTGGTCACTCTTCCATAAAACCCAGCACTGTGGAGTATGCATCTTAGTGTTCCTATGGCCAGATTACATTTTTTTACATTTATGGCATTTGGCAGACACCCTTATCCAGAGTGACTTACATTGACCCCATTTATACAACTGAGCAGTTGAGGGTTAAGGGCCTTGCTCAAGGTCCCAACAGTGGCAGCTTGGTGGTGCTGGGGCTTGAACCCCCAACCTTCTATTCAGTAACCCAACACCTTAACCACTCATATACTCCCATTTGTGCTGCAGATCTTTGTAGCTCCTTCAGTATTATTTTTGGTGGCTTTGTTGAATATTTGATTAATACCATTCTCACCTTGTCTGTATGTTTTGGTGACTGCCATGTATCTAATGGTTTGGGATATTTTTTATAATCAAACCCTGATCTGTACTTCTCCACAACTTTGTCTCTCATCTGTTTGGAGAGCTTCTTGTTTGGAGAGCTTCTTGTCTTCTAGTTTTCATTTTGCTTGCTCAGTAGTTTTGTAGACACAGGGTCCTATCAAGTGTGATTTTACTGATATTGTGTGACAGATCATGTGACACTTCGTTGCACATTGGCCATTTAATCAAATAATTATGTGAACTGGGAGCTTCTTGCTGTGAGATGACAGCACTACCCTCTGTGCCAGTCTGAAAGCTTTCATCTTTTCATTTTTTTTCATTCAAGTTTTTTTTATTCTACTTCAACAATTGGGACTGTTTTGTTAGATCCATTACATTAAAAAAAAATCATTTTAATTTCTGGTTGTAATGCAACACCAAGGGGATGAAGACGTTCCTAAGGCACTGTACATCTTACAATTCTGATATGAAAGGTGGAATTTCTTTGTGAATTAAACACATGATGTGAAGAGAGGAGACATATTCACATGTTGTCTTAAGTGAGCAGCATACTTTAAAAGACATTTTGTAGCAGAAATATTTTTGTCTTGTGAAAACCAAATCTGCTCTGTTTGTATAGCAGCCATTGAATTTCTGTCCTTTTAAGTATGTTCAGATGACTGTAATGAGTCAACGAAACCAATTCTCAGTCACTTTTTCTCTCCACATTTAGATAAGCTCTCGCTGTACACCCAGAAGTTGTGTTTCTGCTGTCTAGCGGATCCAGGCCTTGACCTTGACAATATACCTGAAGAGGGCAAATCAAAATGATGAACTTCTGTTTTCTGCTCCAGCCATATCAGGAAACCAGGATTTGGAGGATTTATGCGTTTTTAAATAAATCCCTTTTTAATGTACTTATTTTATATACTATATAACACACATTAGAGTGTCGATTCAAGTCTGTATATATGGATCTGGTTTCACAGAGCATTAGATTAGGAGCTGATGATACAGGTTAATACAGACAACACGCAGCTGTAGGATTCCTGATTCTTGACTCCTTAAGAGGTGAGAGGAGAGAGACCTGAAAATGATGCTTAGCTGTTTTTATCAGATAATACAGCAATTAGACCAAATGAATAAAATGTGCTGATCAGAGAAACCAATGCCCCGAAGCAGAAAGGACCCATGATGTGAAAGGCATCACTGGACATACTTTTGCTCCACTCCAACTTTAACTAAGTGAACCTGTGTATCTGTTAGTCATTGTCAATTGTGCCAGTAGGATATACACCAGACTTCTGCCTTACTGTCTGTGTACAGTTGCTCTGCACACACTGAAAAACAATAGTCTTGTTAGTGATGTAGGGGTTTGTGGTAATATTCTTTTTTTTCTGTCACTTTTCTTTTTAATAATGGCTTTTGTGTGTGTGTATGTGTGTTTAATAAGGCTGTCTTTGATCTACTGTGTGCTTGGCAGGAAAACACTGACACAGGTAAATGAAGAATTATATTTGATCCCCAGACTGGATGGGTTACTTTTTCCACTTTTCTAATCTTCTATGGCCCATGACCTGGAGCATTTTTATTTTTGTCAATGTTTTATTACACATTTTATTACATACCTTAAACTGTCCTTTTTTTGTGTGTGTAGTTTACATTGGTTATTTTTTCATATCCTGTGACCTTTGTATAGATGGACAACCTATGCATAAAATGGAAACAGTAGCAGTTTAATAAGAACAGTCCCTCCAGTCCTTCTTGTTTACATAGGAAACATTATCTTTTAGATGTTCATGTTCAGGGCAGAGATTATATCCAGGCTGGAAAATGCACACAGATACCAGAAGTTAGGAAGCTAGAAATCTCTGATGCAATATATCAAATCACAGATTTTATAAAGTAACTTTTAATATATTATGATTATTATATGTCCGTCACTTCTTGGCATGTAGGACACATTAATGGCTCTTTTTAGTGCTGGATTTCAGGACACAGCATTCTAGTCTCAGGCTACAGTTTTATTGTTCGCACTTGAATTTCATGTAGTTAGCCAAAGCTTAAGAGTTCTGTTTCTAAAGAATAAGTTATAATAGGATTTAGGATCATGTGATTCCCAAAGCTGGGTGTGTTTATTCTTCTGCCTTAAGCTGTTTTATTCTGTTCTAGCACCTAATACACTTGAACCAAAAAGTTTGCTGATATTTCATAGTTTTATGAAATGTTACTATTTTCTTTTTGTCCAATTGTCAGCACAGTTCTCTGTAAACCAGCACGTTGCATGAGCTTTATTTTGACACTTTAAGTATATATCATTTAAAGAGATTTTTTTGGAGATGTCCTGTGTCCTTACCCAAGTACTGTATAACTATCACAAAGGTACACAAATTCACATGAATATTTTTGGGATTCCTACAACGTGTGTATGTATATTGTATACATGTATAACATGTTCATGGTACATTTGTCACTGCATAAGTTTTATATATGAATATACACTGATCAGGCATAACATTATGACCACCTCCTTTTCTCTATGCTCATTGTCCATTTTCTCAGTTCCACTCACCATACAGCTGCACTTTGTAGTTCTACAGTTATAGACTGTAGTCCATCTGATTCTCTACACACTTTTAGTCCCCTTTACTCTGTTCTCTAATGGTCAGGACCCCCACAGGACCAGCACAGATCAGGTACTATTTGTGTGTTGTCTGATCCACTCACACCAGTACAACACACCTTAACACACCACCACCACATCAGTGTCACTGCAGTGCTGAGAATGATCCACCACCCAAATAGTACCTGTAATAGATCTGTGCTGGTCCTGTGGGGGTCCTGAGCATTAGAGAACAGAGTAAAGGGGACTAACAAAGTGTGTAGAGAATCAGATGGACTACAGGCTGTAACTGTAGAACTATAAAGTACAGCTATAGGGTGAGTGGAACTGAGAAAATGGACAATGATTATAGAGAAAGGGAGGTGTTCATAATGTTATGCATGATCAGTGTATATTTGTGGGTGGGTGTGTAGGTGGGTGGGTCTCTCAGTTTTACTCATTTTGAAATATGTCTTGTCTGTAAGCCTTTTGCATCTATGCATTCATTTGTTGCTGGGTGTGTGTTTCTGTGTCTGATTTTTTTTTCTTTATGCCCAATTTTATATACCAAATAAAAAGGTGTTGTAAAAATGAAAATTGCAACTTTGTGTAATGAACAGGAAAATCCTCTAGAGGGAGCTTCTGCGCAACTGGAGTACTCTTAATGCCTGAAGTCTGTTTGCTTTATGAAAGCTAATGACTTGTCTGACACTCCTTTTTTGTGGGAACATGTCTCAAATGCCTTGTTTGTTTGGGCATGTAGGTTAATTGTCTCTCAGCAAATCTGTACCTACTGCCTTTATGGCACTTGATTTTCAGATCATTCTGAGCAGTTCTACTGAGATCTACTTTTATATAGTCACAAGTCATTTACACGTTTATGTTAATGTGTTCCCTTCTTGGTGACGCAGTGGCATCAGATTACACTGTGTGCGTGTGCGCGTGTCCATCTTCTCTCCTGGCCGTGAATAGGTGCTCCTAGCAGGGCCGAGGGAGCCTGTGGTTCACTGAGCCGTATGGGGAGTTTGTTTTCCCTGACTCATGCATAAAATATAGTGCTGATGTAACATAAACAGACCAAAGGATACAAGAGACAGCAACCAGAGCCACTATCGCCACAAAAAAGAATCGATCTGAAGAAGCTTCTCCATTTTTTCATCTATAAAACAAACACGCAGGATCCAGAGATCCAGTTGGTCCTGTAGTTATGAGCTCGGTGTAAGAACGTGGATGATCTAAGGCAGATGTTATCTGAATGAGTTCCTGTGGATGGATGCTGGCAAGGGCCATGGAACTGCCTCGACGGCTACGCTGGATCCACAACCGGCCCTGGAGAGCACGGGTCCATCGCAGGGAGTTCAACAGTGAGTGAGAGAGATCTGGTTCTATCATTTTCTTTCTGTTCATTCTCTATAATAAGCAGAAGAGATACGCAAATGGTCATGTTATGCCGATGGTCACCACTGTTTGTTAGAAGCTCTGGAAATGGGTTAATGCAACAGCATCATTGTTCTAGTGTTTCTGTATTGTGAGACTTAGTATAGGCAGGATCTTTATTTCAGCCCTCGGTAATAAGCTCTATAGGCTATTTCCTGGATTATGATTTAAACAAAGGCCTAATGGTCATTTAAGGACTCTGTATACATATAGTTCTGTCTAGCTACCAAGATGTAGTGTATTATAGGGTTACAGTGTGATATTTACACTGGAGTGCCTCTTCTGCGATAAGCAGCATGAGAGTGTGGGATCAGGTGTTGCTCACTGACCCAGACAGCCTGCTGATTGGCTGTCAGCCACCTTTACTGTGATGAAGTGGCTTGGTGTCTGTTCCACGTCATTCTGGTTAATCATGGCCAATCAGAGGGGCCCTTGGCCAGTTCAGTTAATGCCAGATATGTATACTCACTGGAGCACACGAAATTACTGTACTGAGCACAAGAAGTTGGTTTAGCACTACACAATATGGCAGTACATTCTCAGTCTTTCAGTTCACAGGACTGATTGTATGATATGTTGCAGGTTAAATTATCGCTATATCATAGTCAAGACACTTCATCAGTGTGCTTTAGAGAAGCAGTTTGTCATTATTAGAGCCTTCTTCTGCAGGCACTAGTATTGCACTAGTATGAGTATTATAATAGTAAAAAATCAAATAAAAAAATGAGCAGGGTCCAAGCACAGTGAGGATAATCAGGTCTAAGATGCAGTACGGGTCCTTCTTTGCAGACAGAACTGGGCAATCCAAATTCTCTAACAGGCTTTAATTTGTCATAATGGTCAATTGTATGTTAAGGAAGAAACAAGACAACAAGACATGATTCTGGGTTTATTATAAATTGTATTCGCAGAGTTGAGAACTAAATAAATGAGCTCTAGTTTGCATATAATGTGATACAGCCCATTAATATTCCAGTGCAGTTATACGCCTTTCTGCCTATTTTAACCTTGTTTTATGCTTGCTGAGGGCTGATGGGCTGATGTTAGCCAAGTTCTAAACATATGGAGCTGCTATTGGAAATCTTGATTTGCACTCGTACACTCGACACAAGTTTAATCTATGTACATCTTCATTCGCAATAAAAACAGTTTTTCTGCTGTTATAGCACCCCCTACTGACCCACATGCACCAAAATGGGTCAGCTGGTGAGTCAAATGGTTTTTAGCAGGTGGTGGCCATGTTGTTCAGAAATGTAAACATGTTTTTAATTATATATTTTGAATTTTGAATATATAAATGTGTATCACAACCTGCATCAGATTATGCATCATACATCCAAAATCATAAACAGTAGTTTGTAAGGGTAGTTTTCTTATTTAGCATTTAAGTTGTAGTCTGAGTTTATTTAAGGATATGTTACAGATCTGTTTCTGGGGTGGAGCAAATTTACTAGCTGGAAAAACAGCCCCAAACAAGATCTAGCCATATCCCTTGCACAGCAATAACTGTAATGGAAATTCATTAATTTGTTCATTTATGATAATTGTTTTACCCTGGCCAGAGTTGCAGTGGATCCAGAACGCTTCCCAGGAGAGGTGAGGTGGAATAAATCCTGGAAGCCTCACACTCGTTCACCCCTGGGGCAATTTAGAGTAGCCAGCATGCTTTTGCCAAAACTTTGCACAGAAACGTCACCTGAGCTCAGAACTGAACCAGGGACAGTGGAGCTTTGCCACTGCTGCAGTGTCTGATGCACCATTGTGTCATGCCTCTGAGATTATTTTATGTTTAGAAACCACTTTTACATAGGATATGCAGGCAGCAATGTTCTCAACTTTGTCTTCATTTAATCAGACCATTCAATAGATGCAACAAATCGCTGACCTGCAAAATGTATGTTTTGCAGTGCCATTGTTGAAGAAATCTCAGTCAGTCATTTTCTGTACCGCTTATTCCCAGTTACGGGGTCACGGGGGAGCCGGTGCCCAGCCGGCAACTCTGA
>JAOVVG010000030.1:5997687-6008600 GCA_028566375.1 Leptodoras nelsoni
GTTGCCGGCTGGGCACCGGCTCCCCCGTGACCCCGTAACTGGGAATAAGAGGTACAGAAAATGACTGACTGACTGACTGACTGTTATAAGATTTCTTTTTTTAATTTTATGTTTTTTTTGTATGTTTTACTCCTACAGGAAGGATATGGACACAATACATTAGCACTGAGTGTAGTGTAAGTGTTGCAGTAAAATAAAGACTTTGTTATGCCAAGTAAATACTGGTGGTTGTTTCATGAGTAATTGTCACTGCATCCAGTCAGCACTGATACAGAAGCATTGACAGAGGTGATGACAGAAGGCGCATAGTCTATAGCCGTTTAGTGATTGTATATATGCGTCCAGTAAAACAAAAAACCCACATATGTTCTAGAAAGTGTTTCAAGGGAAGATCAGCATTCACAGTGCTGCATCCAGCATTTGGTGTCCAGCATTGCATTTTTTATCTCTCTTCCAACTATCACCCATATTCCCTCACCGTCCGCCAAGTTAAACCTGAGACGAAAACCTTCCTCTGTTGTCCAGTTCTGTACAGCTGCGTCTTCCTTGTTTCAGAGTGTCATTTATTACCGAGTCCTGTCAGAGTTATCTGTACTTAAGCTGCCAGTGAGTCTGCTCTTGTCTGGACAAATCCCAGTTGGAGAGCTTGGCCCTGAGGGTGTGAGGAGGGGTATTTTAGGAGAGATGGAGGCAGGGGAGCATTTGGGGGATGGGAAAATGGCAAGATATTTGAGATTCTCTGGAAGAGCTGTGTATTTGGAAGATTTCAGGGTGGGGGTTGAAAGCAGACGTCAGACCTTTTTATCTTCGGTTGTCCTGCGGTCATGATGAGACCTGCGCAGTGTTGCTCAGCATCACAGTAATGACAGTGATATTCAATCAGCGTGGTGAATTACAGGTGACTGCTGCATGATTGCTGGAGTGTCAGACCGTCTTGCAGTACAGTGTATAAGATTTGGGTTCTCTGCCTCTTAATGCTAATCTACAGTAGCAGCATTTATCACGGTACTGTAATTTAATGGGGTCAGTATTCTTGTTCCTAATCTCTGAGCCTACAATTTAAATTGCTTATTGGAGGATACCTTCAGTTATCATTTAGATTTTATTTCTTTTATATCTATATCACAGAACTGTTGAGTTGCTTAAGTCTGGTTTGCTCAGAAGGTGTTTATTAAGTAATTTTACTCCAAGGCAGAGTAAAATTTCTAGGGGCAGCAGAAAGCATCCTTCAAGGATTAACATCATTCTGTCGTGATTATACTGTGGTGATTATAGAGAGTGTGGCCTGTGACTTAAGTGGATGGGGCATGTGCTGTGCTGAGAATGTGTTACGGGTCTCTGAGGGTTTCTTCTTTGTTTTCCTTTCACTGTAAGCAGATGATCTGATTTGACAATGGCACCGGACAGCTCCATAATCCTTCTGATTAGCAGACCATCTGGATGAAGTGCACCTTTTTAGTAAACTCCCAGCAGTAGTAGATATTCAGTATGTTTAATGTCTCCCCATTTACGCTTTACCCCTGGTGAACAGCTGTACATGGGCAGAATTGGCTGAGTGGACTGCTGAAATTCTACATCATCAACTTAGGGAATGATGTCAGTCATGTTTCAGGGGAATGTTCTGCACACTGCAGCAGCTCAATTTCTTTTGTTTTTTACCAGCAAAGCTAGTTACATCATTGTGACTCAACTCTCAGGTATCAGCAGGACATAATGCAGAGATACTTGCAATTCTCTGGAAGGACTGTGTGATTTCAGAGTGGGGCATGAAAGCAGACGTCAGACCTTTTTATCCTTAGCTGTCCTGCGGTCATGATGAGACCTGTAGTGTGTTGCTCAGCATCACAGTAATGACAGTGATATTAAATCAGCATGGTGAATTACATGTGACTGCTGCGTGATTGCTGTAGTATCAGTGTGCAGTGACGCTTGGGTTCTCTGCCTCTTAATGCTAAGGGGGTCACTATTTCTGTTTCTAAACTCTGCACTTAAAAGCTCCACATACAGTAGAGTGTGTGGAGTGCTTTTAGATTTTTATGTTTTGGTTCAAATTCATGTTTCCTCCTTGTCTAAATGCACCAGCTGGAAAACCTAACCAGTTCCATCATTGTGACTCAACTCCCTAGTATCAGCAGTTTGCAGGACATGCCATCCCATAACCCATCACCTCTAAATTATCTTCTGGATCTAGAGCCTTTCCTGAGAACAGATGGGAATACAACCTGGATTGGATACATTGCACCACACACACTCGTTCACACCTGTGATCAATCAAAGACCTCTATTTCTATGGTATTGGGTGGGCTTCTGGCACTCATCCATGCTTTTTAATGTAAAATGGAGACATAGAAATGTTCCTAAGCCAAAACAGCTCAGAATAAATCTAACATCTGGAATAAAATAGTATTTCTAAAGCTGTATCTCAGAATTGTATGTTTTTTGTCTGAACTTTAGTTTAGTGAACTGGAGTTGACCATGATGCTTTATGTGCCTGATGATTTTATTAGATGCAGGTCTACTGTGATGTATAATTAGCTTTGGAAGGCTGAATTGGTGTTGCTGGTCTCTAAAAAAGACAAGGTGTTGTATGTGTGCTGTTTATAGTATGGCAGAAGTAAAAAGGGCGAATGGAGTTGACTTTGCAGGCCAGAGGCAATGTGAACAACAAGCGAGTATACTTCACAAACAACAACAACAACTGCTCGGTCTTTCTTTGAATGACCCAAAATGGATACTAATAAAGTCATTTTGTTTGTGTAATGGTTCTTAACATGGAAGCATGAGGCTAACAGTAGGGTATTTAGAGATGTGTGTGTGTGAGCCAACAGTATGTTTTAGGTTTCTAACAATAGGTGAAAGTGCTCATTTACAGGATTGATGTTTACTCTGAGTGATTTTAGCTTGTATAATTATTTCCTAAAGGCACTGCTAGACTGTCTGTACATGTGCACACTTTAAGTTGCTTAATGGTAGTACAGCTTTTTTTCTGTGTGCTGACCATATCAGATGTTGGAGGTCCAAAAAAATATAATTCAAAACCTATGAAAAAAGAGTCCCTGACAAATGTTTGATTTGCATGCTCTGCATAGGGACAGATTCAGCAGTTATGCCCATTTGTTTAATGGAGCAAAGCAGAATCCACTCACTCAAATATCACTCACTCACTTGCTCACACAGATTTTGTCTTGCTATACTTGTGAGGACCTTCCATTGACATAATTATAAATGCAGCTAATTAATGCTGTGCCTAACCCTAGCCTTAACCCTAACCCTAACCCTAACCTTAACCTTAACCTTACTAATGAAAAGGCTCCTTTTTTAAATTTTTGTTAAAAACAGCAACAGAAAGCACACTTCCCTTATGGGGACCAGCAAAATATCCCCACAAGGTAAAGAATATCAGATATTCCTATCATTTTATTGACATTTGGACAGTCCCCACAAAGATATAAAAACATGGTCACATATACACACACATATACATACATACATACATACATACACACACACACACACACACACACACACACATACACTTGTCTGTAGCTCAGCTGCTGAATCATACCTTAGCCCTCACGTGGCTCTCAGCACGTGGCTCTCTGCCTGCATAATTAAAACTGTTAATTTCCTGTAATTCAAAGTGTCATTTTCGGTGCGAGTTATAAAGCAGATTTATGTCAGTTCAGATTTAAGACTTCAGTGATTTGGCAAATAATTGTTTGTATTGCAAGCCTAAGCCTACAAGAGTAAAATGTTAACTCCATGGCACAGATGCACAGCAAGTCTTTCAATTCTTTCCACATGCATCTTTCCTTCTTTTGCTGTACGTCCAGTTCCTGTCACAGAGCCACTCAATAGCAAATTATTCATTTATTTATTTTTTAAATAAAACATGATGTCTGGAATTAGAGGAAAGTGTTTTATTCCTCTTACCCAACGGCCTCTTTGTTAAAGAATGGCATATAATAAACTGTATCCTTTTGTAGATACTTGTAACTTTTAACCTATTCAATACTTACAAAACAGCTGCTTATCAGTTATTGCTCCTATAAATGCCTTCATTCTTGTGCACAAAAGGCAGCTTGTAATGTTACTAAGAAACCTTAGTACCTGAATATGTAAAGGAATGGACTGTTATAAAGCACTGGCACTACCAGAAGCGTAGTTTCAAAACCATAGTTTGGTTGACTCCAAGCAGTTATTTCATATTAATCTTAGATTATTTAGAGTGTCTGCTATGCAAATCCATAAGAATTAGCTGTTACTATAGAAATAACATATTAAAATCATGCATTGCTTGGCTCTTGATTTCCCACTTCCAGTTCTGTCCTATCAGGATTTTTCCCATATCATACAATAGCTACCAGTCAAGAAGGATGAAGACTATCATATATACTGTGACTAGTGTTGCTGTGATTGATATGGGAGGGGCCGTATGGTACCCCTCCCACCCCGAGAGTACGGTCAGTTTTGTTCTCTGGACTCCCAGGCATGGGCAGCTATGGCACCACTGGGTTTTGAAATCACAATCTCCAAAGCTTTTCTGTTGCACCACTCTGGAGCTAAATCAAGCATATTTAAAGTTGCCTCAATATTCACATGACTTTATTTGATCAAAGTGAAATATTAAAGACGATGTCATCATTTTTTTATTTAAAGGGAATATATAAAGGGAATAAATACATATATAAGAGCTAGGGAATATAAGTATATCACTTTGCCGTAAGTTCTGTTGTGCTGCTGCTACATGATTGGCTGATTCGATTTTACATCAGAGACCCGCCCCTGCAATGGAAGGAGTTCGCGTATTATTTTTATTAATTAGCAGAGGAATAAGTCATTATCAGGGACAGACTAACAGTATAACAATAGTTAAACAATGAGAATTCAAAAGTTCAAGTGCAGGAAATAAGAAACTAATAATATATTTAAAAAAATATATAGGGGTTTGCGGATGTGTTATGCGTATCCGTCGCCTTTGTCGACATTAAACTGATGCAACATACAAAAATATAGCAACCCAAAATAGCTAGAACTTCATTCTCCATTGTTTATTTCAATCTTTAGTAATGTTTATGATGGTTAATGAGCTAGGAGATCCTAACGCTGAACACGAGAGATGTACATTAAAAAGTTGAAATGCATCACCCACAAAAGTGCCTACAGCATGCAAAATGAGTCAGTGTTGTTTGATTTATCATGCTAAATACAGCCGAGTTGCATGACACGATATGATGTTGCAGTGTGTTCCCTATGAAGAGCCTTTGGGATTCTGTACCCTGTGCAGTGTGTAGGGATACAGCTTAGGGACCCATGAGATCAGTATGCAGCCTAAAACAACACAAGAAATGTAGTGGTACATTTCAGAATGCTTGTGTTCACTGACTGTTTGTTAACATGTTAACTTGACAGCATTGATTTAAACCTGTGATTTTAATTATAGTCAGCACTGCTGTCAGAGCTGCTGTTATAAAAGTTAATGAAAATGCTTTGACATATCAGATTCAAGCATTCAGCAGCACTGTGGTAGGAAATGTTGCAATGCCTGGACATCCTGTAACTGTGTGTGTGGTTTAGTATTGATGCTCATGACACCAATATGAGGTGTCAGAATGTTTGTTCACTATCCTCCTAAGATGTATTAATTGAATTCTTTAATTACAGTTCATCTAACTTCAGCTTGTCCCACCTTCACTGTTCCAGTGATACTGTTGTGCGTATGCAAAGGTGTCTCTTGTATCTGGTGTAAATGCTCAGGTCAGAGGTTAATTTGTAAAGCTTTAGTGGCTGCCGTTTCTCTGCGTGCCTGACTGGCTGTGATACGGATAGGGTGTGTGGTGTGTGTTGTCAGGGCTGGGTTCAGATGGTCTCAGCAGCTGCGTTTGCGTCACATTTTCTTGCTGCCTTACGCTGCTTGTATGCTGGAATTTTAACTCCTGCATATGCTTCTCTTGTGAGCGTGTTCTATAAATAAGCATCTAACACAAAATGCCCAGGCCAGCAGCTACATGTTAGGCATGCCATCTCTGCTCGTCAGCACATATGTAGCAATGACCCACTTAAAAACCCCAAGCAGCTTCCTCAGTTTCCTCACAGATGACCAAGCTTTCTGTGTTCTACTTCCTCAAAAACAGTATAACAACCTGGCTGTATAAAGCTCACCTCTTACTGTAATAAAGCTGCTCTAATTTGATTTCTATTTATTTCTTTATTTTTAGTATGAAAGAAAAACTCTTCAGTAACGGTTGTCATTTTAGGATTGGTTAGATGGAAGAGTCATGCCACATTGAGCTATGTCCCACTTCTACTAGCATCTATTAGCATTTCCAGCATGCTCAGGTTTATTAAAAATCTTGTGTGTTCTTAAGAGTATGACATTATGAGCCTTATACCACTCCATATTAGAGTTATACCTATCCACGGCCTCTTTCTCTCTAGCCCAGTTACAGTGGGAATACGAAGTGGTACACATGACATTTAAAGCACTCATATCAGCAGCTCACACTCAACATTGCAGTGCCTCAGTTTCTGTCACCTGTGGCTGAGATTTAAACAAATAGGGTTTTATGATGGGCAGCTATGAGCTGTACAGCCACATGATGCAGTTTCGTCCATTTAAAAGACTAGTTAATAATTTTAGATTAACTGCTGCTTTAAAAAGTGTTTAGCACCCTATGCATGGCTCTAGGGAAAACTGCAATTGCAATAAAAAAGACTGATAGCCAGCTAAAGGTGCAGAGCTGAGCAGTGCTGTTCTATCATGGAGCTAATTTCTGGGTAAGGAAAATGAAAACGAAAGTCTGGCATGGCGATATCGCTAATAATCTAGAAAATCTTTGATTATAGAAACACTTTAAACGTTACAGATAATTAAGTTTCTCCTTATATATGTTATATGTTATTGAAAACATATATCCTGCTTCTAAATGACCATATTAGTATTGCTGAAGACAAAACCACACGCTTTAAAACTTCACACTGCCCTGTGGCATTTCGGTTACCGGTTGGCTGATATTTTTCTTATTGGTGAAGGATTCCAATAAGGTGCATTGGGATACCCATGTCTCCATGTGAACTAGGTGAAGCCACTGAGGACCTGTTATGTTTTGCATTTTAGCCCCTAATATTCTCTGGGGTGTGTGAACACCCTGTATGTCTGTGCTTAAGTAAGTGTAAAAAAGCAATTGCTCTATGCAAAAACGCAGTACCCAAGGTTGTTATAGCTCATTGCTGTGTTGTGTTGCTTACTTTGTTATATCGGGTTTCTCCAGCATGCAGTGAATCAAACCTGCATGGAAAGGTAAGCCTACCAAAATCCATTTGACCTGATATTTTTTTATGCTTCTCATTATAAATTTTGATATGTGCAGTTAGAATGGGTGGACGTTTTGCCATTATTTCGAATTTAAAGTAGAAAAGGGGAACCAACCTCAGCAAAAGTAACAGAAACTAATCAAGTTACATTACTTTAATATTGATTAGGTTACTGGCTAAATTTTTTTAACAGGTAATTAGTAATTATATGAGAATACATTTTTAAAATAACCCTCCCAACTGTGATTATGGGCTAGCTTTGATCAGCATTGCCACTGACCAATTTCATCACTCCGGTTAAAATAGGATGGTCAGCGGGTCACTACTGTGAACTGGCACAGAGAGCAGTGATGAAGTCAGTGTGTGTGTGTGTGTGTGGAGACAGAAGGGATGAGTGAAACACAAAGAGCAGTCTGAGAGGTCCCAAACACAAGGGCCCTCCTACCTAGTACTGCCTGTAGTAGAACGCGAGAGAAGACAACAGAGCCTCAGAGCTGAATGGGAGGTGGAGGCGCTGGTCTCTGCGCAGGCCACATAATGGCAATGTTGTTTTACTCTGCACACTGTGTATTGTATGCTGTTGCTAAGGGGAACATCATTTAGTCAAGCATATGGAATTAGGCTGCTGTTAAAATGCTGTGGTCTGAGTTTAATGTTATTCATATTTGCCCTGAGTGTCTATATCTGTGTGTGGGATAGTGGATATGTCTGTGTGGGATAGTGGCTATATCTGTGTGTGGGATAGTAGGTTAAATGTGCAGGCATGTATGTGCTTGCTTGCTTGAAGTTAATGTACATGTTGATGTGTTAAAAAAGCCAAGTTCCTTTTTTCATCTTGGTTCCTCTCAAGGGTTCCTCCTCTTTTCCGCACCGCAATAACTTGTCATTAATCTGATCTTATCTCTTTTCTTCAGTCCTTTTCACTCAGTCTGTCTTCAAAGAGGCCTCCAGATCTCTATGCCATGCTGCTGTAGTCAGAATGCTGATGAGGGTTGGGTCTAAAGAGTAAGGGATGACGTAGCCCTCCTCAGGCAGATCTTTAGGTCTTTTTATAAGCCGCTCCATGCAGGCCTTAGTGGAGAGAGGCACCGCCATTTAGCAGCCATCCAAGCATGCACCGAAGGCCACACTGCTGCTTTGTCTTCTTTAGATGTTTGAGGAGTAGAAAGTGTTGGATAGAACTGATCCCATAGCATCATTCATATGTGCATATACTGGTATAAAATTATTTTTGCTATTCTCATGTTTTTATCAGCATATTGATTGATTTGATGTCTTGTCCCAGGTAAATGAGCTGAAAAATGAGCTCTGTGATGTGTAGCTTGCAATTTGAGAGTATGACGGACATCTTTCAAAGCCTCCTCTGCAATAACAGGTGGAATGAATGACCTTTTCTCATTTAATATACAATAATTACTTATAAGTTTTATTGTCTTTTTTACATTTATATTTATGGCATTTGGCAGAAACCCTTATCCAGAGTGACTTACATTTATCTCATTTATACAATGAGCAGTTCAGGGTTAAGGGCCTTGCTCAAGGGCCCAACAGTGGCAGCTTGGTGGTGCTGGGATTTGAACCCCCAACCTTCTATTCAATAACCCAACACCTTAACCACTGAGCCAACCATGCCCTTTTGAAATTACTGACCACAAAATTGTGGACAATGAAGCCCAGGACTGCCAGTGATCCACTGGGGCCCTTGAGCAAGTCCCTAAAACTCTGATCAAAAGTGTTAAATGAGGAAGAAGTGAATGTATTTACAGTATTCAGCAAGTTTTACAGTACACCGTGTCTGCATATAACCACAGCTTGACCGGAGCAGCATTACAGCTACTGCTGAACATTGTATGTACAGCATGTTCCAGAGGACATTACAAACCACATACTGCCGTTTAAGAGTTTGAAATCCGATTGGATAATATACATAGTTAGCCCTGTTTTGGGGTCCTTTATCTTATAAGTTATTAATTATAGACTTTTTTGGTACTCAAAATAAAAATACAATTCTATTTACTGTGTCCTGATGTTCAGATTAGAGAAACAGCAATAGACAAACAAAACTGTCCTTCCTTACTCCTTGAGCTGAAAGAGGCAACATGCCTTTTCTAAGAGCACTTGATTGGGCACAGCATGGCACCATATTTCTCTACAGTGGCTATTTTCAGCTTCCATTTGCTTGGAGGATTAAATGACTCATTTCTTGCTTAGGTTTTTAGTGGAATTTTGACTTGTGTTAAGTGACAGCTGAGCTTGGCTAGATCTAGACATTAAAACAGATCCTAATAAAGAATTCTTCTTAAAATCTGTAACACTTTTAGAAAAATGTATTCAAATGAGGGATTAACATACTGTATATGAGGGTTATATATTCCAGATAATGTAATTCAATTTAAAATGTGCTCTGCCCTCTCAACCTTATATACTGTCTATCCTTGCCCCTTTAATTATAGTAGTGATCTTTTTCTTATCTGGTGACCTCTCTGTCTTGCTGCAGGAGTTTCCTCCCGCTTCCCAGAGATCATGGCTGCTGGCACACACTCTCCTGGAGGGCCCAGTGGAATCATCCGGAGTCAGTCATTTGCTGGGTTCAGCACACTGCAGGAGAGACGGTCACGGTGCGTGTCTCAAACACTAGGCTTTTCCAAAGCTGTCCTTTTTATTACCATATACAGAAGGTTATGATGGGCGTTGTGTAGGTACAGATATGCTTCCAGTCAAAATCTTTCAATTAGTGAACAGTTTAAAAAAAAAAAAAGACTTCCAGTTGAATCCATTAAACTTAAATGGAGTTTATCTGGTTATAGCAGACCTGTCTCTGTGATCTCTGTATACTATGAACAGATTAAATCATCACTAGTGAGTATCTAGCATGGCAGTGCGCCTAGTGACCTCTAGGCCACAACATGTTTATTCATCCACGTGGCTTAGATTTATCAGAGTGAAATATCAGTGTTTAAGTGACACGTTGAGACGTGAAGCAATGAGGAATGCAGTCAGCGGAATGCAGCTGTTTATTAGTTGGCATATGTCTGACACCGCAGAAGAGGCCAGTATGCTGTTGTATTACTATGCAACATACATTTATGTTTTAAACACCAATCCAGATCTACAACCATATTGAAAAGGTTCTTGTCCTCTTGCGAATAGAACACTGAGCATACATACATTCAAAAAGATGCTGCAGGTCCAGTAGCACAAAAAACATTGTGTCTAATGGAGAGTGTGTGCTGATGTTTGTTTCCAGGTGTAACTCATTTATAGGAAACTCGGCAGCTCAGAAGAAATCACTCACAAAGCCCAAGAAACCCCATCTGTGTGGGCACAAGTCCAGCGGCAGTAGCAGCAGCTCACATGAACCACAGCCTAAGAGAGTGGAGGAGGTGTATGGAGCTCTGAAACAGGGTCTGGAGTAAGTATTGTCATACTGCATTCTACAGTCACAACCTTGATCTCTCATAGTACTATAAACACATGCAGCACACATAGTAAATATATACAGCACATGTATACAGTCAGTTATTTCTGTACCGCTTATTCCCAGTTACGGGGTCACGGGGGAGCCGGTGCCCAGTCGGCAACTCTGAGCGCAAGGGCAG
>JAOVVG010000030.1:6080293-6095211 GCA_028566375.1 Leptodoras nelsoni
TTAAACACAGGTGGAATGAGGTGTGGCTTCTGCTTGGTTGGAAGGAAAACCTGCACCCACACGGCCCTTTGTGGATTCAGTTTGAGACCCCTGTTAGCAAAAAGAAAAAAACCAATTAGTACAAATATGTTTTATTGTCCTGTCAGTTGCATTTTACAGTAAAAGCAGTGACACATGACGAAAGTGTATCATCATGTTTATCATGATTGCATCACAATATCAGTTTCATATAGTCATATTGCCCAGCCCTATTAACAACCCATCCTTGTGCTGTATCTACACCAAACTACCACAGAAGGCAATAATGTTTACTGATGAGCATACTTTGAAACATAATGAATGGTTATTATGACTACAGCTTTTTGCCAAACACAGGTTTAAAGTCCAAACAAAGTCCTTTCACAATTTGGTCCCCTACATTTTTTTTGTTTGACAGAATGTCCCTAATCTCAGTGACAATACGGTTTATTTTCTGAAATAAAAGCAAAATAAAAAATCTAATATGCATTATAGGCTTGAGTTGTTTGGTCACCATTATTATTCACTGTCCTCATCATATTAAATTAGGGATATATAATGCATACATACACATATATATCTTTGTATGCATGCACGTATACTTGTATGTAGCTATGTTTGTATGTATGCATGTATGTATATATATATATGTATATGCACACAAACATATGAGATAAGGCTAGCACCCTAGACTGTTCTGAGGTAGTTTTCAAAGTTGGTATAACAGGTTATTAAGCTAGTGATCATCTTTAAAAAAAAAAAAAGAAAAAAAAGAAGAAGATTTTCAGCCTTGTACACTGCATTTCAGTTTTCAGTACTAGGTGCACATTTGATTGATGGCCCTGATAGAGTGACACATCATTGATATGCCACTTCTGATCAGAAAGACACCTTGCTGATTTATTAGGAAAATCCTTTTAGAATGTGCACCTGGGAAAAATTGGGATGGCATTTGCAACAATTTCCAAATAGTAACCTTTTAAATAATGTATTTATTTGTACACAGTGACTTGAAGCAGGTTCATTTCTGATGAGCGGTGATTGGAGCCAAGATGCTTAATTTGAAATGAGAACATGAGCATCAGGCTAGAGGTCGAAATAGTGGCAGTATGGAAATTTATTGATTAAAAAAAAATGTACTAAATGTAAAACAACAACAAAAAAAAAGCACATTATTGCCCTAAATATATACAATTCTTACAGTGCAGCACCTCAAACACAAACAACAGAAGGATTTGTCCATATGTCAGTAATAATTGCCCAAACCAATGTTAAATCAGTTACATACATCTGAACTGCAGCTGATAGACATGTATGTGGATTACTTATGCTATTAGGTATCTTTGATACACTATGATCCTTTCAAGGGTAGAGCATATTTAAGTTTTCTTTCATGTTTAAACTTTCAGTAGGCTTGGAGGATTTGCTTATCTTTCAGTTACAAGTAGAAAGTTAGAGCACATTATTAGAGAAATGTTTATTCATTAGAGAGCATTATTTAAAATGCACAATTCATTCGATTCTTGCCGGTCTACAGGATATCAGGCTACACATTTAGAAAAACAGTTCATTGTTGTTATTGATTCACGCACGTGATCGAGTTTCTCCATAGGTTAGATTAAAAGGGAGACATTAATTTGGTAGACATTCTCAGATTTACCAAATGATGGCATCTCTGGATCGTAATTTTAAAAACAGCACCAGGCTGATTCCTATTCAGCTTCTTCACGTTACCACAAAACGCTGATATGTGCTATGAGTTTGCTCTGTGCATAGACAAAAGGATGAATCTGCTATATTTCAGTACATCAGTTTTCATCACATCCAGCATAATATTGTCACTTTTGTCGATTACACTGGACATCATGAAACTGTTCTCCCACAACTCCTAGCTTCATATTTTGAAAGATCCATTATAAACATTATATAAAATCAGTCCAAAAGCCTTTGAAAGAATGAAGTTTCAATTCAAAAATCACACTTACACTTGCTTGTAAAACTAATCGAATTTGAACAAGTCCAAAAGAACTTCAGTAAGATGAATAGCTCTGAACCAAAATCAGGTTTTGCATAGTTACCAAAATGCCAGGATTTATTACCTAGTTGTAGCTTCAGATTCTGCACGTGTGCACATGCGCCAAAATGTCATACAACCTACAAGGATTGGTGATTAAAGAGGACAAGCAACATTCCAATCTTTCCAACAACAAACCAGTCCACACCTATTGATATAGTGCAAAAAACACCTTAATCATACATTTTCATTTTAGCATAAAGAATTGCATACGTATGCTTAAGAGTTCTGATAATCTAAGGTGCTGCCTTTAAACGGTAAAATATTTAAAAACTCAGGTAAAGTAAAAGCTGTGATCACTTTGCCATATTTACAGGACAAAGGAAACTGTAGCACTGAAAACCAATAAAAAATGAGAGTGAAGATGAAAAAAAGGAAAAAATAGGCTTTAAATTGTTCACTTTGGTTGTTTCCCAAGCTAAGTGATAAATATTAGCTCTGCAGAGGTTGAAAAATTTTTTAATGGAAAATGACACAGCAAACTTTGTTCCAAATTAGCAGCCAGTGAGATAAGAATTTCTAAATGTAAAATATGAAGGCATTGCCTGGTCGAACATGACCGTATTCACAATGTGCACTTCCGAAAAAGGTTGAGTATAAACAAGGCTCTTTGAAATCCATAAGGTGAATTGCATTATAACTGTGCAGGGCTACTCTGAAGCTCTGAATATTCAGCACTTTATATTGATTAAAGAAAAAGTATGGCAGTTAATGTATAAGATTTTAATGGCACCAAAAATGGCCTCTGAACAGTTATGTCTTTTGGTCAGTTCTGAGCTAAGGGATGCTATAAGATGGCAGGAAACTTTGAGAGAAAGAATTTATTCCAACACCGCCACTTGTGTAATTATGAAGAAATGACTAACGCAGTGATGTTACCATTACATTAGAAACAGGCAACACGAGGTAGGACATCTAGCCATTTCCACACAATTACTGATGGTACATGTCCAATGCCCTTCAAAGTGCATCTGCAAGTTTAGAGACCAGCGTCCAATACACAAAATAACTAAGTCAAGTATTCGAGACTGAAAATGCCCCTGCAATTCTGTTCGGTCAGAAAATGACAGTAACGAATAATGCTGGTAAAAAGCTGAAGAAACTCAACCTTAAGAATCAGTTCCATGGTTGATGGTTTTTACTGTGATCTCATGATAAATAAAATATATGTTTCAGGAAAATGTCTAGCACCGACAAATTTGTTGTGCTTCAGTCACTGTAGGATAACAGTATGCTTAAATATTTGTAATCTTTCTTGGCTAACAGGACTAACTGAAAGTTGTATCTAACTGTCTGCTATAATAAAAAATATAATATTCAATAGGCTAATACTGCTACAACATGAGGGGGGTTTCTCTATGTACTCTATTAAAGCTTAAAATTACTACAATACACATTATCTAAAGTCATTATATACACAAAAACCCACTAAAATCTCGGTTATAAATGCATAGGTATAAAAGTTTAAAAATGTTCAACTATAAGTTACTTAAAGTTAAAAGTGAAACATACGGGGAAGCTAATCAATGTTCCAATAATGTCTGCATTTATACCAGTATAAAAAGAAAATCCTACAAGAGCAGTTCAATTGTAATGAATTGTTGAGTCTTTTGCTAATATAATATACAATGTCAGAAAGCTTTAGCTCACATATTGGACAAACCCAATGACACTAACAAAGCTCTTGAGAAGAGCTCCAAAGCACCAGAGATGCAAGAGAGTTGCACAAGAGGAGTTCTCAAATACAGAATCAATAGAATGGTTAAAAAAAAAAAAAAAAAAACCTTCTATGATAAAGGCTATTGCGTTATCACTGACATTTGGGCAAAAAATAAGGTGCATAACACATTCAAGTGTAATGTGGCTAACTAGATATCTATAACTAACGAACACTTTCCCACAACCCTCAAGACCTCCCTACCATTAAGGCCATGGTTCCATGAGCCATCAGTGTGTGTATAGATCTAAACAACAATATGCAGCTCACCAACTTGGACATAATTAAATACATAAAAAAATAATAAAAAATTATAATAATCTGTCTTTATATCATGATTCATGCACCACCACAACAGTGTATGAGGCTGACAGAATCACAAGACATTTAAGGTAACACTCCAAGGTTTGTTAAACCTGATCTCTATCCACTGCATCTCTAGTGCATAGGTGATTACCACAAAACAACTGCAGTCTTCCCTGTGCACTAAGAAAAAATAAGAAGACTCAAAATGCATTTATGAAAAAAAGGCTTATAGAATGTTTTTGTAAATTCCTCAGTCAGGTATTTATACTGGACATTAAGCTCTATGTAATTTGTCTTTTAGCAGATAGTAGTATATTTGAGATCATTAAATCCTAATAAAAGCCTAAGCGACCAGACTTGGATTAGAATAGCAGCCCCCGTGTTAGAATATGGATTAAAAACTAAGAAAACCTTTGATGTCTGTCTCATGAAAATATTAATATTTTTTTTGTGTTATATAGTCAGATATCGTAAATGTTTCATGTAATTCAACAGCTGCCTTTAGGCTTGCATTATAAGATTAGTTTCACAGAAACAGGCTTTCCGATCTTTTCTTAGGACAGAGAAAAAGAAATGATTCCAAGTAGTAATCAGTTATACACTACAGACGCAGTAGATAGATATTAGTTTAAAAACAAAGGAGTGGTCCTTTAAGAAAGCAAAGCTTCAGACTGGACTTTTGGTAGAAATAAAATAATAATAAAAACAATCAGCAGTACAGACTAATCTCACACACAAGATTTAGTACTTCTCTTTACAGTTTAAGTTAGTCTTTGATAGTCTAACAGGCAATGTTTGGGTGGGGGGCTAGGGTAGAAATAGGATAACTTGCTAACAGGTTTGATTCAAGAAAGTGTACTGGACTCATGAACCAGTCCTGTATTAACTATAATTCCCTCTTCAGACCCAGACAGCTGATTGTCAAAACACTACTCTCATGGTGAGAGAATTACAGATTTCTGGCTGATTAATCTTCCACTGCCCCAAAGAACTGTTCGATGTGTCCTTATAAAGATTTGGTTTCCAAAATAAGCACATTTCAATTGATATGCAAGAATCCAACTTAACTATGGTAGAGTGATGGAGTTGAGGACCAACAAAAGACAACACTGACATAAATGTGTTAGTACATGTGAAAGAAACATAAAAATAACAGTAAGTACTCGTGTCCTGAAGTCGTGTTCTTCTAAGTCAGTGCTGACAGAAGATGTCTTTCTTGCAACCTTACGGGTATAATTTAATCAAAGGTTCTATTTCATTAGCCTTGGCATAATCATAATTATAATATTAATAATATAAACCCCAAAGCAAAGTCAGAATGTTCAATGTAAAAATAAATACAGAGATTAACAGAGACCTTGAATGTGTGAAATGTTGCCAGTTAACTATGTGCACATCTGGAAGCCCCCAAGATGAATGGGGCATGTTAAACATACAGACACATGGTGTTTGAAGGTATGAGACTCAACTCTGGCCGAGCTCAGGCGAAGTACATTGTGCGCAGTGTGTCCTGGTGGATCTGCACAGCTTTAGCCAGGGCCTGCTGGTCTCGACCATTACTTTGGCCTGATGTGTGGCTGCCTTCAGCACTGCCAAGAGACATGACAAACACAAGCAAGCATGAATATCGCAACACGCACTATATAGTCAAATGTATGTGGACACCTTGCTGATCATAGCCGTGCAGTAGCTCATTTTTGCTAGTATAATAACCATTATAAATAACCATTTTTAAAGTCAAGCACTGATATTGGGCCAGGAGGCCTGGGTGCAGTCAACATTACAGTTATTCTCAAAGGGGTTCAGTGGGGTTTCAGGTCAGAGCTCTGTGCATGTCACTAGAGTTCTTTCACATAAACCTTGGCAATTCATGAACCTCTCTTTGTGCTCAGTGATTTGGCTTCTTAGTTCCAGGGAAGGGAAAATTTAATGCTACAGCACATAAAGACAATTCTACACAACTGAGTACTTTCAACAGTTTAGAGAATGCACACCTACAGTATATCTGCGAGGATCAGGCGTCCACAAAGTGTTGGCCATATAAGGTATAAGCAGTCAAAAGACTATTACACTCGGTAGCAAACAGTGACCTGACTTACACTCCACTGAGCTATGATGTTTATCTACAAACATGTATTAGTTAATCATTATTTCAAATCTGCAAATTTTACCATTTTAAAGATTCAGTACAGAACTGTAACATCTAATCAGTTGTTTTTAATCAGACTTCATAGTAATTATTATTAGAAATTATAATGTAAGCCCATATCTTTGGAAACTATATTGCCACGATGGCACAATATCATATTATTCAGCCATCAAAGAATGATAATGTTCATGATTGTAAGGCCTTAGTGTTGCGCACCTGTCATGTTCCTTGTCTACTAGGTGGTAGCGTGCGCGGAATGCCACAAGGTGGGCGTAGTAGGCAGGTGCAGGAATGGAGACAGAGCGGGTGCAGCGCACATAGGTGTGGCACAGCTGGTATGTGAGTATCTGCAGCTCATCTGAAGTGAAGTGGTTGTCATCCCACAACACATGATAGTGAGATGGCCTGCTAGTACCCTGTGGAATGCATCAGTTTGAAGGATTGATTCATGTAAACATCACTTTTTTAGAAGCAATAATAATGGCTTCACACACAGCATGGTGGTCCAGAAACCTGCCGCAAAAATCGCACATATCTTAATACTTTACTTGTGTAAAATTAAGCATGCAGGGCTCCATGTAACACTTTTATTAAAACAAACAGAATCAAATGCAGGAGCCCATTTAAACTGCAAAGCAAAACTAATGGACCCGTTTTGCAGTGAAGACTTTTTTTTACTTTTCCTGCAACCTAGGCATTGTTTGCAAATGTTTGCATTTAAGTCACAAACTAATAGAAATGACCTGCAGATACAACTTCAAATATCCTGTGAGGTTAGTACCTGAATACCAGCGTGGCTGCAAAGGTAAAAGTCAAATTCTGATGGATGAGTGATTTTTGTGTCAACTGTGGTGCCAGCAGGGATGTTCCCACTCTTTCCAACCTTAAACATACAGAACCAATATGTTACCAAAAAGCAAATCTCAAGAAATACAATACATAAGGTAAACATTTCTGAAAGAACCAACCCTCTCATTCCTGTCCGTACAGAAAAGCCTGGTATGGTGTCTCTTTTGGACAACTACAAAAGTGATGCCTGGCTGGTAGTCCTTCTCTAGCTTTATACAGGCCTCACGGATCGCCAGTAACTCATGCTGCAGAACCTTTAGAAATCCGAGAGTCAACAGACATCTTCAAAATGGAAAGGATTTGCAGGAAAAAATCCCATATAGATAAATAGCTTACCTGATTGAATTGACCTTCTGAAATGCCATCTCTGTAGTAGATAATACGTGTGGGTTTGAAGCGGGTTGACTTGTAGAACTGTATCAGCAGTTCTCTCACCATTGCAGCCAAGTCCTGAATGATATCTTGGCGGTGCTGCTGAACCCGTACTGTGGCACAATATCGGCTTGGGTGGGCATCCATGCTGCCGACCACCTAAACCAGACAGGAACTTATTTAGGTAACTGTTGGTTAATTGTGAATCTTTGAATGTGTGTCTGAATTTGTATGCCCTACAAAATGGTGCTCACTGCCCAGAATGCAATGCGGCATAATGTAGTTACACATTCTGTATTAGAAAACAATCAATTTTGACAACACACAACCCCATGGTGGATTTTCTTCTGATAATGACAAACTCATCATGTTTTACTTCTTAGGTCAAAATGAAAGAACATAATTATTCAGTCGTATACACTAACAGCTTCTGTTAGAGTAAAACTGAGAAATGTCTGAGTAAATCTGACTTCTGGCAGAGCTAAGTAGATTCACTAATCTTCAAATCATAATTCCCCCCCCCAGAATCTGACTTTGCAAAGTGAATTTTGACTTACTGCAGCAATGGAGGGTTTCTTCCCATCTCCTGCTGGAGGATGAGTCACATCTGCACCCAGGAAAATTACAGGCTGCTGGAAAACCAAAGGCCTGGAGAGCAAAGCATCAAAGGTTTATTTCAGACAAAAAGCTACATCCACCAAAACACATCAAACTAATATTCTGCAGATGTAAGCTTCTTTCTTTAAGATCTAAACTGTGCTCACCTTCCCTGTGGAAGCAGAATGTTGTTGACTCCACCCAGCTTAACGTTGATCTTCAGACAGAGATTAGACAGTGTTTGTGGAGTGGTTTTCTGGACATTCTTCACCTGGACACACTGAGTGGCCATTCCTAAAACTGTGTCTCCGACACGCTTCACCTCCGCTTTGAGAACAAGACAAAAAAGCCTGGTTACAAAACATCAATCAAAATCTGCATCTCCTGCATAAAGAGTAAGTGTAAAGATTAACTTACCATAGACAGGCGTCTTCCCTGGAAGAATGACCACGACTAGCTGCAAGCCTTGGTAGGTGTACTTCAGGTGTTTGAACATGGGTTCCACACTGTCAGCGCCCTGAGCATACTTACAAAAGCAGGGTTGGCCTTGAATGGGCATGCCTGCGTCACGAGAGATCTTGCGGAGCTGATCTGTAAATGCTCTAAAAACACAGAACCAAGAGCATTAAAGACATTTCATTGGCTGAATAAATGCATTTAGCCAAAGAACTGTAAGTGAAAAGAGTTTTGCTTAAGGACCCAATAGCAGTACTGGAATATTGAACACACAATGTTCTAGTCACTAATACAGAATGTAAACCTCTGCCCCAAATTTCAGATTCAACACAGAAAAAATCTCTTACTTTGAAATCATATAAGCAAAGAGGAACTTACTTTAATAAGAGCTCAGTGCATTGCCTTTGTGGAGCAAAGCAGGCAATGGCCCACACCTTGATCTCTATCCCAGTATGGAACTGCTTGTTTCTCATATCCCATACACCCTGAATTGGGGTAGCTATTGCCTTGTTCTGATAAAAGACGAATATAATAATCAAGTTATATACTTGTACACCACTTATCACACACTATTAAACGATTATGTCCTTAGAAAAATCTCAACGTAGTTTGTACCCGTCCTCCATATAGAATTGACGGTGCCTGGAGGACTCGGCCATTCACTTCAGTCATCTCATCTCTTACCATGACCCCAAACTCACGCACATAAGGGTCACTATTAAAGTTGGCACTTCTCATCTGTGGAGTCAAAAAGCTTAGAATAAATTGATAGATCAAAGCAGGTCACTAGCTGTATTACGAACAGCAACTAAACAGCAGTGAGATTTACAGACCAATTTGCTGATTTCATCCTGGCGATCGGGCGCTGACCGGGCTGTGGCACGAATCATAGTGGAGGTCTGATTGTCTGTCAGTTTCTTGATACATCGCTGTCCAGCCACAATGTTGCAAACCTAAGAAAAACCAAGGTGAAGTCAGGTGTAAAGAATATAAAACTATGTATTAAAAGCGCTCCTTAAAAGTACAATATACTTTGACTAACCTCAAGAGGAAGGTAAGTGTGCTTTTGCTCTTGTCCTACTTGTAAACATGGTAGATGAGGATATCGAAGTATCAGTTTATATTTATCTTTGAAGTACTGTGCCACGGTGCATTCAATGGTTTGCCCATTCTCCTGCTGTAAGGGAAATCTGCAGCAGAGAAGAGGAAAAAAGTGTTTATGGTCTAAAGCCGCAAGATACTAAATCAGAGGTCACAAAGCCTGATTTATACATCAGAGTCTTTGTGTCTACAAGAGGGAAAGGGAAAAAGTAGCTGCTGAATGACTGAACAATCCCTGCACTGTGAAAGAGTATAAGGGATGATGTATGCATTACCTGCTGCTACTTTAAATGTGACAGACTAGAATGCATACACATTAAATAAGAAACTTAGCAGTGGGTTTCTCTCTCAATAAACAAAATATCCACAAAACCCAAAAGATAAATATTAATCAGCAGGCTACAGGAGACAGAGCTCTTACGTCTGGTGGCTAGCTGGTCTCCTGGTTACATTACAAACTCTGTATTTCCTCTTCATCTGCCCACAATGTGTGATCTCTACCTTCAGACCTGCAGGAAGGCACAGAATACACAGAATTAGGATATGGTAATGGTGCTAAAGTGTTGCTCTAAAAGCCGAAACCACCAGCAGATTTATGAGATGTATTTACCCTTTATCTCCTTAGTGAACTTGACTCTCTGGGAATCCGTTAAGGGCTTCTGTTGTTCATCGATGCTTTTAAAATCCAAGACTTCACACATAAACTCAATCACTGGTTGGGCTTTGTAGAATGCTGTAGCTGATACTGATATAACAAATAAAAATGTCAAGCAAATTCAGACATTTGTGTTCACATTTGTGAAAAGAAAACTCTACTACAACATGCTGACTGGCCGCACCATCAATGTTAAGCATCATTTTCCAAAGAGATGGACGAACAGACTGATGGAAGCCAAACCAGACTTCTCTTCCTCCACCAAGAGGATTGGAGCAGCCTTCAGAAGGTGTGAAGAATGAGCGGCCAACGGGTGTGTACCTGGGGTGAAGACATGGAGTGTTTACGTTAATTCATTGTCAAGACTGAGCTTACAAGGACTTAAACAAACTGATGAGAAAAACATTTTGTGAAGATGAGACAATAATCTAATTTCTTTTAGCAGTGTGGCTTAGGTGTGTATTGATACATTGTGGTGCAAAAATGTGATGCTATGCATCATGGAGATGGACGATTACTACGTGTGTTCTGGTTATAATGCTAAACATAGCCGAGGTGTTGAAATCGCCTGTTTTGGAGTGGGGGCTTGAAAAAGCCAATCACAACATTGCTGTTATTATGGACAACACTCCAACACACGAAATATGGAGGTAGCAGTGAACGAGGCTGGACTAGCACCACACAAAGTGTTTTGTCCACACTTTAAATCTTGCTTCCCAAACAGGACTGAGTGTAAACCGCGTCACTCGGTTATGTAACCGAGTATGACTGCGGTGTTTGCGACTAAACAGGGATTATTACAGATCCACCCACATAAACTCATCAAATTTCTTTTCATTTGAAGGAGACTAAAAACTGTTTGTTAAAGTTTTTACACAAGAAAACTACACAATATTCTGAATTGATAAAAATTGTTATTCTTAAAAAAAAAATTGAAAGTTTTCACTGTTATTTAAGATACGGAGAAGCTGCAAAAACCATATACAAGAAAATGTGCATGGTCACACTTTCATAATTGTTCTTTGTAAAAATTTGTTTAAAATATAAGAAAATCAAATCGTGAACTCGCATCATGAATCGAATTGAATCGTGAGCAGACTGTATCGTTACACCCCTAGTGTGGCTACAAATAGTGAATCATAATTAGTTAAATAAAATTTTCTTAATGCAAACAAAATAAGTTTTTAAGCCTTGATTTTTTTTTTTTTTTAAATCCAGTGGCTGGCACAATTAGTGACTCAAACTTATTGGCTGCTAATCAGCTTCTCTCAAGTCTGGGAGGTGGTACACACACACAAAGATGTCCTCCTTCAACACACCAGAGGGACTTTTCTTAGTTCTTAGATCTAAGCCCGTTTCTCACGTGTTCGCGCCGCAGGAACTAGGCATGATTGTAGTTCTGATAACGCCGTGTATAGGGACTTTTCTAGCTCCTTCTTCAGGGTAGGTACTTTTCTCCATGCATAGGGACCGAGTGACGTCAGTGTGCCGTTAGCTAGCATTTCATCTCAACTCGCTCCGTTATGCATTTGCAAAGCAGTGTTGTGAAACAACTCGAAAACTTAAACAAGGTTATGATTTTTTTTTTTATATAATCTGTTGTAACTGGTAGCATGTAAATAAAGGTTTGTGAGGAGATATTGTTTGCTGTACTTCTTTTTGCATGTACTACCGATATCACAAAAGACAAAGAGCACGCACACAGTAAATATTTATAAACCTTTTCATTTGTGTCAGAGGTGTATCGCAAGACAATCTGAGATATTATCAATGTGTTTTATTTATCTGGGCTTTGCAGGGTTTACAGTATTTAAAAGTGATGCTCCCTGTGGAAAGTTTACCGATGTGGTTTACACGCTGATTTCACACCAAACACACAACAAATAACTCCGGTTTCAGTACTTCAAAATCGGTGCCGTTAAGGGACACAATGTGAATCAATCTGCTTTCTCATGTCTGCGTTATTATTTCTCAGCCACATCTTAATGCATCAGGCCGCATGCACTTTCTGAGAGCAGCGCGGAGAGAAGAGAATTTATATCGATTTCTCCAATGCAGGCTTTAAACAGTGAGTCAAACCGAATTTTTTCTTTGGATATTCGCAACCTTTCCACCAGTCAGCATGCACACAGCTCCGATCACACCATCATTAATCATAGCTATTGTGTTTGTCGTGCTGACGTTACGTCGTGCCGCTTACGTCACTTTTTCGTTCCTACTTCCAGTGCGAATGCAGACTAGAAATGGCCCTGAAATGACTGTAGTTCTTAGGGGAGCTCCCCGGGGGGCAGATCCCCCAGATTAATCCTTTGAACTGCTTGGTGCGAAAGCGCCTATTGTTGAGTCGCAGAGTTACAAAATTATTAGATAACCAAACAGTGCCCTCTTGTGGTGATCGGTACAAACACACTGATGCATGCAAGTTTCAAATCTGCTCATAAACAGTCTAATTAAACAAGGCATGAAATGTAGCCCATAAAATACAGCTCGGGTATTAAGAATATAACATTTTAGAAAAGCATGAGATACTGTAAGAACACTGATTTAATTACTCGGGGTGAATGGCTGGACTATTAAACTGAAATGTGCTTTAAACATTTGATTTTAACCCTTATGAGATAAAAATACAACTGACCTCATGGAGGGCAAATGTCGCATGACCACATCTAGAGCTTGAATAGTCTCAAAAGGGATGTTTGGCAGCCGTCCAGACAGTGCTTCATGAAGAGCTTGCAGACTAACACAAGAAACCCACTTTATGGCCACTTTAAAGCTCCTGTCTTTTCCTTCTCCAGGGATCGTCACTTCCAGCTCCACCTAGGACAAAATTACACTCAATTGGCTTTACTCTGGTGGCTATATTTAATAAGTAATTCTTACAAATGTACTTTTATTTCCAGTCACACTGATCAAACATGTCAGCTTGGAATCAGTCTTTTCAGATTAGAAAGCCAGTACCTGTAGAAGCTCCACTCACCTTGTCTCTCCCTATGGGCAAGGGCATTGCTGTGTATAAATTCTTCCTCCCATCATACACAGGCTTTCGGTCACCAAAGATCTGTGTTTTAAAGTGCTGGACCATGTGCTCAACAATTTCACTAGAAAAACAAAACTTGTGTTTGGATACAAAAACTCACTGCTATTGTCTAACACTGAAATTGAACTCATGAGTTACCGGTTGACCCTGCGTGGGCACTTCTCAGGTTTGATGTCAATGTCGTAATGGTACACCTCCAGTTTTGGGATTTCCATCTCAAAGAAGTTGGCCTGCAGTTTGATCGTTCTACCCACGGTGCCAAAGTCTGGCCTCTGGGGTGGTTTGAACACATACTCTTGTGGTGGTGGTGGTGGTGGAGGAGACACAGGAGCTGACGGGGTGTACAGACAAGATTCATGAGCTGAAAATGTTTAAGAACCAGATTAATTGGCACACAGATGATCAACTCTTAATTATGCCATTGTTTGACCTTTGATCAGAAAAGAAATGAAAAAGAAAATATAACTCTTAAAACATAAAACGGAAATGTTTTTCAGGAATTTTTGTTCCATATAGACAGAACTTATACATGTCGAGTACAAAATGGCATTTTATGTAACTGAATCTCATCCTTCTCATACATCTCATACATGCTTACGCTGCGCTGGTATACACACAAGACACCGAGCAGGGTTGTATGTGTATTAATTAAATGCAGCTATACACAAGAAGTCTAAATAAGTATTGTTTGCTGTTGCTAATTAATGTTTGCTGTTACAGGAAAATAATCAATAACAATCATGGGTGGGATAGGGCTTGAAGTTGATTCTCTTTCTATAACAGCATGTCCCATGTGTCAACAGCATGTGTTTTATTTCTGTTATACCAAATCAATTTGCTATTGCTGACAATTTTTCACATTTTGTTACAGAACAGCATGCCATAATTTTTATCCATTTATTGTTAGATTGAAAGAGAATAAATAAAACATTAACCACCCAAAATCATTCCTTATAAGAGAGAGAGAGAGAGCGTTTGAAGTCATTACTATTACCATGGCAAATGTACTGGCTAACTGAACAGACCTGGGTCTGGACCATAAAACACAAAAATGTTTGGCGCTCGATGGTCGGCAGGCACTAGAAAAAAAAGTCTCATCCTAGTTTATCAATCCCAGAAACATGACATGTTAGGAAGATAGTCTCATGTGCCGGCGGGATCTTAACCTGATCAGCACTGCAGACGTTCTCAACTCTTTATCTACACACCACAGAAACACACACATTTCTAGCAATCTGCCCCGCCTATAACCACATCCAACCTGCTCTCGCAATTACAAATTCAGAAGAACTTACACATCTCCACTTTGTGAAAACATAAGACGGTTAAGGTTAAGGATGTAGTTATGGTTTGTACCATTGATTACATCAGATAACATCCAATGATACTGTCCTTACCTGATCAGTCTATCGATCACTAAAATCTATCACAAAAACAGCATGCAACAGCACAGTGCTCAGTCTCAGGCATAAGGCAAAGTCTTATGTTTAGAAATATGACTTAAAAATAGGGGTGGCGCAGTGGATAGCGCTGTCGCCTCACAGCAAGAAGGACCCGGGTTCGATCCCTGGGTGGGGCGACCTGGGA
>JAOVVG010000030.1:6098728-6119643 GCA_028566375.1 Leptodoras nelsoni
TTAACAGAGCCTAATTTTATTCCATGGTCAGTTAAATGCAGGATATTGTTTGGTTTGGTGGAGGTCCTGTATTTACATTTACGTGTGTTTGTTGTAAGTGGCTGCTTTGGGTTGAGAGCTACTTTTATACCCACCACAAGGTGGCACTATTTTACTGTTAGTAAGCTGTTGGTCCAGGTATGTCTTACACTCAACTACCGAGCACAGGATTTGGTTTTATAATTTACATTTACAGTTTAGGCTATTTTTTTAACTTTAGGCCTAGTGAGTACCGTAAGTGCGACCGGGCAAACATTTAAAATGAATGAACACTATGATAGTCCTGGTAAGGCGTAAATAATGTCTACACTACTATATATATATATATATATATATATATGCGTGCGTGTGTGTGTGTGTGTAGACATTATTTATATATAGAGGCGTGCATCTTTCCAATGTAAACCCACTGTAATATTTGTAATATTTGAGGTGCCACGTTGTGCTTGCTATATATATATATATATGTACACACACACACAGATTTTTTTAACATAATTTATTTGTAAACACTATACAGTGTAAACTCCTATCAGCACTTTGAAAATGGTTGATTTTCCATTTTCAGGATTACAGAGCTGTGGCTGTTGTGTGTGCGCTTGGCCAATGGAGCTGGATCCTGGATCCTCCCTGCAGTGCGTAACAGCGCAGCTGAGGATTTAACCAAGTCTTTGCTCCGGGGTTTAGAGCAGTCTTCAGGAGAGCGCCGACGCCCGCACTTACGCACACACACACACATACACACACACTCAGTCACTCACTCACGCACACACTCGCGCACACACGCACGCACACACACACGATGGCAGTGTAAACTTCAGCTCCGTAGAAAGTCAGGACACGACGCTATGACTGGAGTATTCGACAGAAGGATTCCTAGTTTCAAGCCTGCAGATTTCCAGAACGCCTTTCAGCTTTCCGCCATGCATCACCCGTCTCAGGAATCTCCCACTCTCCCCGAGTCTACAGCCACGGATTCAGGCTACTATAGCCCCGCCGGAGGGGTTCATCACGGCTACTGTTCACCCAACTCCAGCTCGTATGGGAAACCTCTGAATAGCTATCCGTACCAGTATCACGGAGCCAGTGGACCTGCTGCAGGAAACTATCCCGCGAAATCTTACGCTGATTACGGCTCGTACCCGAGTTCCGCGTACCATCACCAGTATGCCGGAACCTACAGCAGAGTGCAATCACAGCCGAGCCCGCAAGGTAACCCGGATTTTAATGCATTTTATTTCTTTTATTTATCATTTACTTTTATTTATTTTACAGACTTTTTGTGCAAAAGTCTTGAAGAAATTGTCCGCAAAACGGTGAAGCGTTTGCCCTGGGTTGTGAGAATGTCAGATTTTCAGTCTGCATGCGGAAAATTCGTTTATGTAATTATATATAAAAATATAGGAAAATAAGATAGTGCTTAGTGTTATTATACCAAGCGCTAAGTTTTAAAAAAAAGACAGAAAAAAGCATTTTAATTTTGATTTAGATTCTAAAGGGAAAACATCCAATGCATTATTACCATGCCGAAATGTTTTTTTTTTCTCGGTGCCGATTGCTTTTTATTCATGTCTATTTTCCTTTCTTTCGTATTTGTTGTAGAGAAAGAGACTGTCGAGCCAGAAATAAGAATGGTCAA
Organism: Leptodoras nelsoni; assembly: GCA_028566375.1. Taxonomy (NCBI): domain Eukaryota; kingdom Metazoa; phylum Chordata; class Actinopteri; order Siluriformes; family Doradidae; genus Leptodoras; species Leptodoras nelsoni. The sequence continues at coordinate 6,100,407 of JAOVVG010000030.1, forward strand.
TGGAAAACCGAAGAAAGTCCGCAAACCGCGCACAATTTACTCCAGTTTCCAGCTGGCGGCTTTGCAGAGGCGCTTTCAGAACACTCAGTACCTCGCTCTGCCGGAGAGAGCCGAGCTCGCCGCGTCTCTGGGGCTCACACAGACACAGGTATGATCACCACATACTGCAGTCACGACACTTACTGAAATACGAACATGTACTGAAATATAAAACAACCTTTGTAAATATTGGTAGCAGTAATAAAATAGTATTAGACCTATTAGACTGATGGCGCTCTGCTTTCTTGTTTTCAATATTATTATTATTATTATTATTATTATTATTATTATTATTATTGAAATGTTTTACTGTCTGTTTTCACTTACTCTTTTTTCCCTTGTGTGTTTCCTTCCTCCGCAGGTGAAAATCTGGTTTCAAAACAAAAGGTCTAAACTGAAGAAGATCATGAAGAACGGAGATCTGCCTCCCCCAGAGCACAGCCCCAGCTCCAGCGACCCGATGGCGTGTAACTCCCCCCAGTCTCCGGCTGTGTGGGACTCACAGGCTCCTTCCAGACCCCACCACCAAGGCCAAAATATCAACACAGCCACCTCCTCGTTTTTGGAAAACACCGGCTCTTGGTTTTCCTCCGCAGGTCCGGTGAATTCCCATCTCCAGGCCCCCAATTCGTTACAGCACTCTCTGGCCCTCGGATCAGGAACGTTGTACTGAAATTTGTGTTAATACTCGGTTGTATCGGACTGGTGTTTAAACTTTTTTTCCTTTCTGAAGAATATGCAATGTACTGATTTGACGGTCACAGAAAAAAAACGTGTATAATGTGTAAATGTGTGCATGTAATTTATTTGCATTTGGAAGACTTATTAAATGTTTTTCATGGACTACAGACCCACACATTCTCAATGGTGCCTTAAATTGAAACCTCAACGCTTGTCATACCTGGACGTGCCATATAGCCAGAGCAACGTACAATAAATATAGGAATTATGTGTTTTTCCTTTAAAATTACTCTTTGAGTCTGTCATATTTTACACAACTGTTAAATAGGAAATTTGTGTTAAAACTGAACATTCTCGCCATTAATAGATCTCTCGCCATAAATAGGACTTTCTGATGAAGCATTTATTGAGGACACGTTTACATTTTCTGAATTTACTGTTGTATTCGGTAAATGGATATCCCGGACTACTAACGAGTCCAAGATTAAATTTAAATTACGAACGACAGCATCACATAAGTTATATTAATAATGCAGTACACCGTTGCCAGATATAGGCCTATAAAGTCGAGATGTCCAAGGATGCAATTATTTACAATTTACATCATCATCATTATTATTATTATTATTATTATTATTATTATTATTATTATTATTATTATTATTATTATTATTTGCTAGTCTATTATTGTTGTTGTACAGTAAAACATACTTTGATCAAACTAATTATCAATCTATCTAATTACCTATACTAGATTATTTAGTAGGCCTAACAGATAGTTTTCCATTCTTTATGGTAATCATAGCCTTTAAGTAGACTATTGAAGGCATTTAGGATAATAGACTGTGGATATCCTCAACACATAAATCTCGGAAATCTGAACGTTTATTCAACAACACATCATAACACACATCGTAACAAAATAAATATCAGAAACATCTCAGTATGATAGGTCTAAGTCTGGTATTCAGTTTCTACCTGTGCCTGCATAAATATTATAGAGTACATTATCTTAGGCATTTCTGATGTTACACGTGTATGATCGTCACATCACCTTCAGATCTCTCTCTCTCTCTCTTTCTCTTCTCTTACACGCACACACACACACACACACACGCACACAGAGGCACGCACGCAAACACTTAAAACAATAACATTATTATTTCGACTAAATATAGGCTGCAAAACTGAAAAAATTATAGATATCATAAAAGCTGAAAAATTCCTGATGTGCAAGATTTACAAAAAGTAAAACTGGTATTAAGAGTATTATATTTATCTTGATTATTCTCTAAAACATTCAAACACGCACGCACACACACACACACGCCCGCACAGACGCACAGACACACACACACACACACACACACACACACACACTTACTTCCTATGCCATTATATCGAGAGCCTTGTTAAATTCCAACTGACCATTTTCCACTCAGCGAATCCCTCTGCAAATGGTGTATGAATAATGACAGTTAGCTTCAACTGTATAACGCTCAACAATAATTATACTTCCACCAGGATTAGGGGTCCATTATCATAATCTGGACATTTACAATTATCTATAATTTGCAAAGATGCACATGGTTCTTGATTGCAGAAGGCTTTTTTTCTGGCTCGCCACCGCTAAACAGTGACAGTAATAACGGTTAATTTTGCAGCCAATATATAAGAGGTGTAGAGCTGTGCAAAACACTTTCACACCTGAATTTGCTTACTCAACCACGAGCAGTGCATGGGACTATCCGTATTCCCTGCGGGATCTGAGCCGAAACCAGTGCCTGTGTCCGGCTATGGAGGTAAGCAATGTCTTAATGTCTTATGGAGTAGAGCAGAGAACTGGTCTGAGGCGTGCTGATACTTGCTCACAGTGCTGAGGGAAACAGGAAACAGGCTATCTTGCAAATGCAAAAGCGTCGTGTCAAGCTAACTAGTACGACTCTCTCTCTCTCTCTCTCTCTCTCTCTCTCTCTGTGTCTCTCTCTCTCTTTCACCTTGTCATTTTCCCCCCTACACTCTCTATTTCACTATTAATTGTCCCAGTGTATGTGTCTCTATATACTTACATGTTCATCGGTACTTATTTCATAAGCTTTTGTGTTATTAAAAGAAATATTTGTATCTATATGCGTATAGTTGCGTAAACCCCAGGGTGGAGACATAAGGCCTACAATACTACAGCATTTCTTTCCATAAATGCTAAATATCTAAATGAACCATACCAAATCCATTCCGATCAGAAAAGTGTTTAAAAAAATCAAGCTCCATTTGTGCGCCTGCATGGGGCATCCACAGGTTTGACAGCTGCAGGGGCTTCTCCTCTCTCCCATTCAACACTGTAATTTTAGATAATATCCCGAGCGTTCACCCTTGTCAGCAATTTGTACATGAATAACCGAATAATTTCGTCTTTTTGTTTCGTCTTTGCTACCTCAAATCCAAATAAAGATGCCTTTCAGTATTAAAAGTGGTAGAAAATTACAGGTAATTATCTTTGACGGTAAAAACGCTGTAATCAGCGGGCTACATCAAAAATTACCCTAATTATGTCTGCATTTATGAGAATAGGAAAAAAACCTTCACTTGGATAAAACCCATAAATTGTCCCAAATATCTCCTTCATATTGAACGAGACTGCAGCTGGGTGCTTTGTTCGGGATCGATCCTGTGGCGAATGGCATTCAGCATTTCGCACATCAAGACAGGGAGAGAGGGGGAAAAACATTTTGTCAATACTGTAATGATTGAGACAGAGTAGATGGACAAGATGCGGTTCTATATTATAGGAAAAACTCGATGAGAGACGACCATCTATGGTAAGCCATTTTGTTACTTCTTTAGATTATACCTCCAGTATGTTCAGTATAACCCTATAACACGGAGCGTAAGTGTTACTTTGAATCAATCTACGCAAAGGAGAGAAAAAGTTACATTTATATATCTAAAGAATAATATTTAATAAACGCTAACGACTTAATGAACAATGTAATGACTAAATAATGAAATAATAAATTTGAATAAAAAACTTAAATCACCCATTCAAATGTCAGTATGACAGTATGGTACAGGCAACAGCAAAAAAAATCAAGGGCATGACGCATTGTTTAAAGCCATATTTTTTTACTCGATTTATGACAAAACATAAAAAGTATTTTACAACTAAAATTAGACAACATATTTACAAACAATTTGCTTTCTTCTGCTTGATGAAAAACATGTAATCATAACGCAAAGACCGCAATTGTGTTTTTTTTGTTTTCAAATGTGACACATGGGTTATCTGAAAAGGCGTCAGTGTTTCTTTCCGCTTCCGCTTTTGTCCCATGCTGGTGATGGAGCTATTTGTTTGGTTTTACAAGTCAACAGATATAACAGGGGATTTGTTAAAGCAATCCGATTTGAGTTGCAGCAGTTTAGATCCACTGTCCGCCAAGCAAGAGATCGTTGTTTATCCTTCAAATGAAACTTCCCACAGAAAAAATGTCCTCAGTTTGTATTTTACAGATGGCAATGTGGGTCACTGTTATTATCACTGCGCGGGAGACATTAAACGAGGGTCAGTGACGAGGCCTCGGGCCTACACCGCCAGTGATTCGCAGCCTATCTCTGCATAGAGTCCTGATGAGGTGAGGAGTACCAGTGTGAGTAGCCGGGCATATAGCTGTTGGCAGACATGTTCACTCCCTTGGAAGACGCAGACACGTCCCAGATAGGAGGGATGGCCGGAGAGCGCGGGGACAGAGCGATGGAGCCCGGCAGCGGGTCACTTTCGTGGGGATTACTGCCTTGCTTCAGCAGCTTCTTAAATTTCGACCTTTTGTTCTGGAACCAGATTTTTACCTGAAAAACACAGCCAATAAAAATAGACGTTAGTTCCTTGTATAGTCTTATAATTTGACTAAAACCACTGATAGCAGACCGCATAACATCCTGCAATATAAAGAGCTGGATGCTGCAATGATTTACTTCCCAGGACATAGATTCATAACTACATTCCCCGTTTGTTCAAAAGCTCACCTGTGTCTGTGTTAGCCCGAGGGAAGCAGCCAGCTCCGCGCGCTCCGGCAGGGCGAGATACTGGGTTTGCTGGAATCTGTGGTTTAATGCCTGAAGCTGCAAACTGGAATAAATCGTCCTCGGCTTTCGAATCTTCTTGCCTTTCCCGTTGAAACGTATTTCTCCGTTTTCAATCACTGTTGTTTTCTGCTGTTCTGGAAAGGGTAACATTGCGTTGGTAGGAGAATATTTTAAGATTTTATTCCTATTCATTAAGGCTAAGCTCATATTTTTCGGCATGATAAGTATAGACAATATAAGTATGATATGCCAATAAAATCAAATCTGTTTTTAATATTTAAAGCTACACGGATTGGTTTAGGTTAATTGGATGTCATGCAGTTAGCTATGGATGGGGTTAAAATATGTGCGCTAATGTGTAGCTTAATAACAAATCTGTTTCAGGAGCTCACAATTATTATTAAAAGGGGAAACGGAATCAAGGACGAAAAGCCCATCATTGTGGCGCAAAACCAGACAAAGGACAATAGACGCATTCGGCAGTGCAATATGCCTTTAATACGCGTGCACAGACGTATCTGCTTCATTTTATGTGCGCTATACTTCGACTATGTACACACGGACTTGATTTGTGTTGCAATAAACAAGGCTGAGTGTTGACACAAGAATAACTTTGGCCTATTAAACACTGAAAACAAATAAGCGACTGCAGGAATGTAAAAGCGCGCTTACCTGTGTCTAACCTCGTCTGTGTGCCGGCGGCGTTATTATGGTAGGACGGCAGGTATGGACTGTGGTGCGGATGGCTCATGTACGAGTATGGTAGCGACCTGTTATACGAGTTTGAGCCCGAATACGGAGAGTTGTCGTGCTGGTGCGCGTGGGAGCCGGAATGGAGGCAGTGGATCGGGTAGTGGCTGGCGGCCATCGACGGAGAGCTCTGCTGCGAGTGCGACTGCTGACCAAACTCCATGAAAGCCGATTTTGACGAGTCCTGAGCCTCCAGACCGTCAGCCATCGTAGTCATGGTCATCATCAAATTTTCTGCCTTGAGAGTACTTACTCCCCTCCTCCCGTCTCTCAAGTCCAAATGGTCCTGTTGTGGTGTTCTTTCCCCCTTGTTTAGGGAATGCTGCCTTATTACTCCGAAATGTCTTTTTTTCTCCCTTCCGTTTTTCTCACGCGGTGTGGCGAAAGGTGGGCTTGAGTAAAGGCAGGAGATTATAAGGTGGATTCTGTTAAATTTGAGTCCTTGCTTCTAGACTTGATGCAGACACTACAAGTAAAATGGTTTGTCTCCAAAGGGCAGCGCCTTCCTATTGGTCACTCAACCTCACGTCATCAGTTCTCTGCTTAGCTGAGACTTTACAGCGAGTTAACCTATCTTAACTGCTCCATGAGGAGGATAATAACGGTGGGGTATCCCTCGGATGTTCACAAAACAATTACTAGTAAATATGATTTTAAAGACAAGAAGGGCTTGAAAGGTGCGACAGCCACGATAATAGGTTATACCATCATCTGATCTGATTAAGTTGCGTTAATGACCCAGCGAGCTGATGATAAGGGTAGGCTATATTACAACCGTGTTAAAGTCGGCACTATAATTTTACGAATAGTGCAATCGTTTAGAGTCTTGTGAATCATGATCAATTATTAGGAGAGTAATCTGAACACTTCCGTAACGTATTCGTATAAACTTGTTAACTGCGTAATTACGCGATGCGTGCTAACGCTATCGTAATTACGCACAAGTCACAGTCCAAGGTTCTGTCATTGGATGTCCCGGCTAACTGACAGCATTTCCCTGCTGCAATCAGGAGCTCGTTACAGTTGAAAATGTATGTAAATTGCACATGCAGTTAGTGGTTTGGCAAATCGCGTTCACATTATAAACCATGCTGTAAATACACACTACAACGTTCACTAAATTCACATTTCACATCGTTTGATTTTTATGGTCAACATGTTACATCATAATATGGCGTTCATTTACTCTAAATGGTGATAAAAAAGTAATTATAGTCGCAATCAGTTATATCCAAATCCCATTTGATTTCCCGCTACACTGTATTTAAATTGCTCCAATAAAACCATGAACAATTCATCTGTAATGATTATGGACGAAGTTTATTTTTGGAGGTGGAATAAAAGTAGATATAGCATAAATTATCCGCTAATTATACGCCTGTGTCGCCTCAATTATCCTCTTATCAAAAATGGTTGTCTAAATGCAGCGTTTAGTTTCAATTTTCTCCCTTTCTGTAACAAGAACTTGGTACCTTGCTATTATTGCCAGGGTTGTTATTTACTTTGCGGGATTTAAAAGTGCACAGCGGCCCGGATAACCACTCTCCACGAACGGACGAGCGGAGACACAGGGCCATCTGATCGTTCAAAAGCTCGCGATGCTGGATTTTTCACTGATTTCTGCTTGCATCAAAAAATAGCTGGATTTAGTGTAAGACATTATGACAGGTAAGGGACAAGAGCTTGATATGATCTATAGCAGGTTAATTATGGACCTCCAAATTGGTGGTCGAAATTTTTATGATTTTTGTGATTTTTTGCCTTCAGCAGCTGTCATTTTAATATAATTGTGCATTAGGGTCTCCTTAGAACCAGTTTTCAATTTTTTTTCAAAGACGCGAGGGAAACCAGACCCAAACAGGCCTATTCTCTAATCACCTCTGAATGGTACAAACTAAACTTTCAATTCTGCTTTGTTGCCTGCATGTTAGGCGTGTAATAGGCTGAGACGTAGTGGTTCATTATTGTTTTTGTCTCTTGTGTGTGTGACAAATGACAAACTCTTGCGATAAAACACGCTTTAATCTTAAACCTTTTAGCACAGCTAATTTATTGTACATCTCATATAATCATATATATGCATGCAATCACATCAATTAAAACCGCACGTTTTTTAAATAGACAAATAGCTATAACACCTTATAAGACCTTATAGGAAATCTCAGTTTCCAGCTACAGAAGAAAGATAGGTAGGCTACAAAATATTTATAGTATTATTAAAAAAATGGTAGGCCTGAAGTAAATACAACCATTAATTTATTAAATTATTTTTATATTATAATTATTATATTCTAGGCTTCAATTTTAGACTGTACCTTAATTGACTACTATGTACTCTCCCGTATACAACTGTGGCGAAATAGCATTTTAATTCGAGCAGCCAAAAAACGAAATCACTCACTAAATTCACGCAGCGGCAATAAAGTGTTTATTCGATACATTTGATTCTAAAGTTTAAAAAATTAAGTTAAAAACATTTTAACTTAATGGATTATAATAGAAACAGAACTCAGTATTCGTTAGGCATATTTATTTTTCTTAGAGAGAATACCAGCAAACAATTAATAATAAAAACAAAAAATTAATATAACAACAACAACAACAACAACAACAACAATAATAATAATAATAATAATAATAATAATAATAATAATAATAATGATAATTGTTGTTGTTGCTGTTGTTGTACAAATATTCATCATTTTGGTATAAGCTTATTAAGTATTGGCAGACTTCTGTGCATTAGGCCTGTTGTATAAATGTTGTGAACTTGCATTCTTCATATAATCGAGTGTTAAAACTGCTCATTTGAAACATTCATTCTCTAATTTGGGATTTTTCAGTAGCTAGTAATCGATTGGGTGGGTATATTCGGGTTGTGTAGAGCATTTTTCGGGCAGGTTTTGGGGTCGAAACAATCAGAAACGGTTAATGCCCATCTCCTGTGCGGAGTGCAGCCCCTGTGACTGTATAGCCATCATGCATGAATTCACATCGCCGCAGGGGAAAGAAACTGGCGCGGGAAAGCTGGCGCGGGAAAGTCTTTGCATAGGGATTTAAATGACTAAAGTCAAGATTTAGAGTTAACAGCTCTAAATAGCTAATAGCATAACAGACGTTATAACTGCGGTCATCAGAGTGGATTTCTGTAGAAAACCCGAACTCGAGAAGATGCGTTGTGAAGGGCAGATGATGTGGAGGCGAGATTTACAATGACAATTCACACAAACGGCAGAAAAAAATCTTTCTAGGCTTTAAACAACCCCTGCTTAAAGCCGTGATATATTAGACAAACAATTGCATAGCTATTTAAAATGACTAGTGTTTTAGCGACACATGCTGTATTTTCTTTCTCTTCTGACAGCCTGCTCCTGATGGACAGAGTGGCCAGATTACAGGAAAACACTTCAACTGAAAGCAAATCTGTGCAAAGCATTTCTTAACCAATCATATATTAGGGTATACTAGTTTGTTGTGTGTAGGCCTAGATTTCACCATTTCCCAAAATTTCCCAAACCTTATCTATGGACCTTTTTCCCGAAAGAACAAGGAATCTTTTCCTATTGGTACAAAAAAAAGAATAATCTACACTACGTTCATTATGTTCAGAACAAAACTGCAATACAACAAAAGGCATACCTCGGCATTAATTTTCGGTTCATCTAAATTAAGCTAAAATCTCTTTTATCTTTTGAGAATGTTGAACAAATGAGAACAGTGGGATTTTTTTTCGTGGCTCTTTCCCGACTTAATAGAAGACATTATTAGCTCTGACAGCACACAGCTCAGGTCTGGAGGAGAGGATTTTGTAGAGAGATGACAGACAGGAAGGCTAGCAATCATAGGCTCTTTTTTACCCGAATGTACTGTTCGATGCCGTTTATCCTTGATGATAGAAAATTGCTCTGTTGCCAGGACGCGGCTGCTAAAATAGAGGGCAAGAGCAACATTTCCATTTTCCAGTTTGAAAGCCATTGAAATGAATTAGTAAAATGGAAAAAAAATCCCGTGGTAAACAAAGGCGACAAACAAAGATAGCCTTTTTCTTGAGCCGAGTCCCCTTTCAATTTATGATTTTTCGTTCGTGCCTATATTTCCAAGGCTTTGAATTCATCACTTGTAAATGGATCATCCTCCTGATGTGCATCCATGGTGATTATTAATTTTGCAATATGACCAGAAATGACAGTACAGAATTCAATTAAGGTGCTTTTTGCTACCCAATTGGACTGCTCGTATACATAATTCATACTGAATCGAGTCTAACATAGATGATATAAATTGCAAAGCCCTTATAATGATACACCGTGGAGATAACTGTGTATAAGTGCCTACAATGTACATATATGCATCATTGATCTGAAAACATGAATAAAATAATTTGACCTATATAACTATCTTAAGAACCACTATGTTCCCAGGTAAACGATACATACACTACTAAAGAAACATGACATTTATATATACCTGGCAACAAAGCAATGTCCTAACATATATCCTTATATAGCTATATTAAATAGCGTGCCTCTAGAGAGCCGTTGACAATTCTGGGTAACGTATAATGTCCCTAAAAGGAGTTAGTCAGGCTAGTGTGTGTTTTGACAGCTTGAGAACACACCCGAGTGAATAGTGGGTTTGCATGTCATCACAGACACATGCTTTATTGTTGTTTGGGCGCGCAGTGGCCGAGCACAAAGTGTGTTTTAGTAAACACGCGCGTTAAAGTTGCAGCAGTCCCATGCATAACTATACATTTTTTTGTGATAATGCAAAAATAAATGACTATAATACTATAATGTATCTTCTGACAAACAATGAACCCATTTAATATTTTAGCAGTAGCAGCGCATTAGCAATAATAATAATGTTTATATACGTTTATATAACCTAACAACAACAACAACAATAATAATAACAATAATAGTAGTAGTTGGAGGATATATATATATATTTATAACAAAACACAATTTCATTCTTTCGGGTTAATGAATTTAAGTATCCATACAATACTCTCACAAATGAAGGTACCAAGCTTGTCGCTGGTTTGGTATCATCAAGGGTAAAGTGGTGCTTACGACCCAGTTATGTACCTTAAATTATTTTGTAGGTTTCCAAATAAAATATACTTGCTATAATACAAAACTTTCATGGCACCACTCCGGCGACAGGGACAAGTACAGTTTGGTACTTTTTATTTCTGGGAGTAGACATAAGACCTTTTCGCCTTTCTTTCTTTGGCTTGTCTCACGGGTGAAACAGGCCAAGAATCAATGTTTCCTACGAACTATAATTTCAATAAAATCCCCTCCTTTTTTAGGGTGCATGATTTATCTGGTAATTTTATTTTGCGGTTGCATATGTAGTCATCCTTTACTACTATGCTAATTCTTCTTTGATCTTTCAGATGGTCCAGATCCGTGGTTAAATTAGATGCCGTGGTTCTGCGAAAATGATTTTTGCATATGAGAGTTTAGGCAGGCAGGTGGTTTACTCCGAGGGAGCAGCACTATTAGTCTGTATCACGCCTGGCTCCATCTGTATGCCTTGCAAGGCATCACTTATTAGCAATGCATGCGTGCAGCTTATTTGCAATTCTCCTTATCCAGCACTATACAAAAACATGTTGCCACAATTCCACTCTTCTATAGCAACCATCACACTAGCCATGTTTGTCTATACGCATATGTTTTATTTTGCAATTTCGTTGACAAACAGCCTATATGGTAGCTTCTTTGTAAATGATTAGACTGAATACTACAAAAGCAGTTTCGTAGCATTAATCACATAATGAAAGGCCTGACACGAAGAAACGAAAATTATCACCGCAATTCTGCCTGGTCTTATTTAGGCTATGTTATTTAAACTCGGAATTGAACCACTCACGTTGACAAATTGCATGGATTTCATTTCTATTTGTACTAATTTCTAAACACTCAACAAAACGAGCTGTAAATGTTGTCTGTCTGCAGATTTATTTCATTGTCGTCATGGTGATCTTCAGGAAACGCAGGCTACGTAAATCAACTTATAGCCAGGCCCCAGTTCTTTATTATTATTATTATTTTTTCCATTCAAAAGCGAAGGTGTTGGATGAGCTTAAATTGCGTGTGACTGAACAAGACGTTTCCTTCGTCCGCGTTTGCCGGGACTCCGTGAGGGAGAGGTGAAAACAATGAGGAGCAGAAAACACAATTGTGCGCTTGAAACTCAAGACCGGCGTGTGAGATGAGGCGGAAAAATGCGGAGAAAACAAGTCACACCTGGTGGACCGCCTCATACCTGCTCAATTCATTCCTCTGCCAGGGTTCTCAGGAGTTCTTTATATTTCCCAAACTACTGTTCATGACTTACTCATCACAAAAATCCTACATGAACTCATGAACTTCGCAACAACAACAACAAAAACCAAACAAAAACATGCACCTAGAATCAGGGAGAAGATGCTGCATGAGTGATGACAGTTCTTTCCAAAAAGGATTAATTAAAAAAAATCTTAGTCTAGAAATTGCAGTGTTTGTTTGCAGTGAGTCTACATTAGGCCTGTCCATTTCTTTAAGAAAAGTATTTCAGATATAAGCGTGAAACTGTTAGTAAGATGAATCTGGTCCTGTTACAGTCAGAGTACTAGCAAACTAACAGCATTAAAAGTGCTCTTTAAGAAACAGAGGATAAATGTTTGCAGGGTATTCCTTGAATAAGTAACGTCTAGTTTGCCCATTATGTAATTTTATACATGTTGGATATTTTTTGTCTTCAGCACAGAAATCAATACAAAAGATATGCACCATAAAAAAGCGGGGGAGGTATCATATTAAAATGCGAGATGTTGATCAATGGTTTAAATGTTGCCACAAATTAGGTGATGCAACATAAATGAGCCATTTCACAAGATGACTGTTATAAGCCATATAATTTAAAATGTATTAAAGCTTTTCAGACGAAAAGACTTGAAGCTCTTATTTTCATTAGTTGTATATGCCATTTCAATTCAAGGGTTTTAGACTTTGTCTGTTTTAAACAAAACACAAGCAGGCAATCACACTGATAACTGCCCTTGGAAATCCATCCACCAGAGCGCTTATTCAATCAATACAAGGAGAGAGGGTGTTCATATAAATAATGAAAACAAGGCGAAGTCATTTTCCACAAAGTAAACCATGTCTCAGGGCAATATTAAAAAGCTTATCAGTCTGAGGAAACCAGCATATTAGGGTTTTCTGCTCTTGTGTGTATGCTATTCTGTGAATGTGTTTGTGTGTGTAGGATGTAGTTATAGGTAGCTTGTATGAAAAAGGTATACAGTGCTTATGTCAAGCAGGATGCAGAAGCTGTGATGGACAAGCATTGTACAAGTCTTATTCTAGATGAAAATAGTCTTCATTTGATAAAGGTACACTGTGGACATATGGATGGAGTGACATGAAGTGGGAGGGGAGCTGTCAATCACAAGGCTGCATGAATTCCTTGACTAGTTGTCTGCTTTCTGGCTGCACAATATGTGAGCAGAGTGATACAGTGGCTTATTCTTTGAGGTGTGTTTTGTCGTGAAATGGGTAGATCATAATGAAATTTAAGATCTTAACCAAAAATAATAAGATCTAAGTGAAATATATGTAGATCGTAATGAAATAGCTTTGTAAAATATTCATAGATTTTAATGAAATACTGTACATGCATATCTTAATACAATATAATATGGTTGTAGTGAAATATTTGGCGATACTAATGAAATATAAGATCGTAATAAAAGATTTGTAGATCTTAATGAAATACATGTATATTTTAAAGAGATATACTCTTATAATCTTAGTAAAATATGTGTGGCGCTTTATGATCTATAAGTTTGTAATGAAACATATGTGGCTCTTAATAATTTTATTCAACAATTAGTCAAATATGTGTACATCTTAAAGAGTATCATGCTTGAAAAGATTTTTTCAACTGCTGATAATGCGTCAAGTTATCCAAAGCTTGTCAAAAGACCAGCTATTACTGTTTTTAAATACAGTCCCTGTATAAACGAGAATTTTTTAAGTACCATTTCATCTTGTTTTGTCTTGTAGTCTGCTACAGGTGTGTGCTCGTCTTTTATCGGAGGTGAGCGACATTTTCTTTCCATTAGCAAATTTAGGCCATGTAGCTTTTAATACCAAACTATTTACACCTCATAACTGTGCATAAAAGCCTAGATAAAACAAGGTCATTGGGTCTGTCTGGGAAAAACATTTTAGAATCCTGTCTATTGATTGAATATGATGGCTTCGTCACCCACACTCACCTCCCTGCAAGTGACGTGCATCCATACCGCCCCCCACAGCTCCTTCCTCCCTGCTGCTGGTTGGTTTCTGCAGCTGCAGTGTGTGAGAAATGACCAGAGAATTGGCCTCTGGGATAGCAGCAAGCCATCCTGGTGCTATTAGGCTTGTGGCTAATAATAGGTGTTTCAGTCTGGGGGAAGATCAATCAGGGGGAATCATAGGGAATGTTCTGAGGAGCACTTTTACACATCTGTCCAGATGGATGAAATTACACTTGTCTGTTTTTAGCTGTATTACTCCTAAATTGGTTGTCTACTTTTTTCTTGCTCTCTCTCTCTCTCTCTCTCTCTCTCTCTGCTCATTCATGTGTCAGTGGACTAAAAGGATTGGGTGCTAAAATCCTTGTCATTTCAGTCCTTTCTTCATGAACCCCCCCCCCCATATACACACCTTCTTTACTTATTTACTTTCTTGCATCCGAACAAGAGACGAATAATGTCTCTACAGATTTTTCTTCTTGTGAAGAGGTTAATTGACCACATCTTGAAAGTGTTTTAAACCTATATACACAAAATATTGTGTTCCATGAACAATGAATACCATTGAAGATCGTTTTTTATGATTAGAAATGAATCACTGCTTTATGAATCTTTACTAGTGGTTTAATTGATTGATACTGTTCTGTACTATTCATATGCAGATAATATAATGAGTTATAAAGTGTATTCATATACCAGAAACCGTTGGTCATGGTTTGTACTATGGTAAGAATATGTAGAAATATCCTTGATATAGGCCCATCGCTGTCATGAGCCATGCGTGTACTGGGCTGTGGAGGTAACCACACATTGGTAAGACCCCCTGTGATTTAGCACTGCCAGTTAACTGGTATGATGTGTCCATCACAGAGGTGTGTGTGGAGACTGAGAGGGGTCATTTACAGACTACAAAATAGCTGCATGCATCAATGATTTCAGCTCAGTGGCTGACAGCTTGAAATGTTACATGTTTGTGAGTGACAGTGTGGCAACGCGTATCGAGTTCTGGCCTTTTCAGCAGTGTCTTTTGAGTTTTATGCTGAGTTCAGGAATGATATAACTCTTAGAAATATGCCAAGTTTGATTTTGCTTGTAGTATGAATTTGTATAAGTATCCCTGACACAGTTACAATGGGCTGACACTCACAATATGGCACTCAGTGAAATTACCACTCAAAGACACTCAGTGGGACTTTTTTTTTAACAGTGAAAGTGAATACTGTACATCATTGTTGTTTTTTTTTTTGCTTGCAGGGAGCCTGATTTGAGATGTTCTTCTGTTGTTGATTGCTCAACATTGAGAGATATTTCAAGGGCTCAGAGAGCTGACTGAGGAGAAGTCTTTTGAAAGAGCAAAGCCCGATGACCAGGCGAAGGAAATCAAGGCTCCCTAGTGTGTCGCCTTAGCAACGGGGGAAAATTAGCATTGACTTCCGAGCAAGCCTACAAAACTAGGCTTCAGGGTTTTTTTTTTTACATCTTGAAAAGTGACAATCAAAGAAGATCTAAAGACATGCTTCCACTTCCATTTATATTGAAATCAGCTTCTTTCTTTTTTCTGCTGCCAGAACACAAAAAGTCTTAATGTATGTATTTTCACTCATTTTACTGTGTTGTGCAGTTTCCCCACGATGCCCCCTTGCTCATGTTTGCCTCCCGCCGTGGCAAATAGAATACGTCTATGATAGTGAATGCATTTCGGAGCACTTCCCAACACGAACTCGAGCTGACAGTGGCTTCCTCATTCGCAGGCATGGAATTCAGCTCTCATGATTGCCAACACGCTTAATGATAACATCTCCTAGAGTCACAGAAGTATCACACTGATGTACCATCTCTCTCTTTCTACCCCTCTTCATCACATTGCAGGGAATTCAGTGGCGTCCAAACTGCAGAACCCACAAGTAAGCCCATCAGTAGCCATTATTCAGAGAAATGAAGTGCAGATTGTTTGTGCCGACGCATGAAGCTGCTCGGTATATCCTCTCATCACAAGCAAGCTCCTCTGCCATGCAGGAACAAGCAGGAATACATTAAAAGGTAATGAGAGATCAGTCAGAAGAGGGTCATACAGGGGCACTGTTTGGCATCGCCGTTGCTGGAGAGAGCTTTCAGCGTGACGGCCTTGTTGTCTCTGTTGAGGAGCCAGAAGGGGTGGTGTTCAACAACGTTCCTCATGGCAACAGTTGCTAAGCCTTGGTTCTTGTTGATGTTCTTATTTGTAAATCAAAACTAGGTGCATGAGATTAGCAAATATTGTATATATGTGTGTATTATTTTACATACTAATGATGATTTGAATAAACATTTTCATTCAAGACCATTCTGATACTGTGTGCCATTTATTATACTGTAATTACGTTGCATGAGAAGCATTAAAATGACCATGAACTACAGAATGCTAATGAGTAATATCATTCACCATGCAGAGCTGATATTAAATTCATTTTTTTTATTTTTTTTGTGAAGCACAAGAGTTTTAGTTAAATAATGAGCTGATGATTGTACCCCTGAGAGATTAAACATTTCCAAATATTTCTGCAAAAGCACCGCCAATCCTGTTCTCTGCCATATGGCCACTGATGAGGGCAATGTGGAATCACCTAATGGTATGCCATTGTAACAACACCTGGCAACAGTTCATCCAGACTCTCATACTCCTCCCTTCCCCCCCACTGAAAAACGCAGGAACATATTTCTGTGTGAGAGAGAAAGTCCTATGAACAAATAATGGATGCGAGCCAGTCTAAATAAAGTGTGGTTTATGAGTTGTGGTCAGGACCATCTCTTTAAAAAAGCGTGCTGTACAAAAACTGCTGCCAATGTATTTTTTTCCACCATACGGTTATAATACGAAGCCGTTTCTTCCCTCTCTCACAGTAAGAGGCTCAGTCAATAAACGGCTGCCTGTAGACCAGTAGTCTACAGCCACAGGAGAAGAGAACACAAGCCACACACGCCAAAACAAACCCATGTTCCCTTGCAATTTTTAACTCAGCCATTTCAATAATACACTTACTGGGCTTCTGTGTAGAATAAATGTTTGGCGAGCAAGTCATGTTTCACTTTCTACAGTAATCGACAAAAAGGACAGAAAGACTTCATTTCCTTCATGTAGAAAAGAATACTGTTTTCTAAAAATCTCCATCAGCTTATAACTATAAAAGATGTATGAGCCATCTAGGTTAAGGTTACACTAAGAAACCGGGCACATATTTTTCCTTATTTATAATTTGCCATTCCATTTGTACAAACTTGCCAATACAAAACTAGTTCAGGGATATGTGATGTAAATATTAAGATATAGTCTTGCTTCTACCAGCTTGTCATCTTCCATTACCTCTAAACTCCCAGGACCAATTGGCAGGCCCCAGGTTACATACTTTTCCCATTTGCTTCACTGTAGTTGCTGAATAATTCATATGAGTTACTAAATCACATGTTTTAATATGAGTACCATGAACTCTTAATGTTTGAAAGAGCTGGTCAACAACCCAACATGTTCAAAACGTTCAAAACTGATTTCCTGGGTACATAAACATTTACGATGACATTTGTAATGTTTAGAACATGCCTTTATCTAAAAAACAGATCTGTATACTAGTAAAACAGCATCTAAGAATACAAATGAACTAAAATCTCCTGAAGAGATGAGTTATTTTGAGGGCTAGTGTAATAAAGAAACAGAACATGTTGATTTTTTGGCATCATAGGTTTAGTTCTCAGGTCAGGGAAGAGGTGTGTCTTTAGTCTTTGCCTGACGACTAAGCTGTTCGGACAACCAGGGGATGTTCTTTCCACCATCTGAGTGCAGAGAACAGAGAAGAGTCTTAATGCTGTGTCTTTCTTGTATCTTGACAGTTTATGGGTAAAGATGAGCCATGTTAGAGGTGTGAGGAGACTGTGGGGAAGAGCAGGGTTTTAATTGGTAGGTGGGAGTCCATTTTTTGGCATTGCACACGAGCATCCGTGTTTTAAATCTGACGTGGGCAGGCACAGGAAACCAGTGGCGGGAGCACAGCAATGGAATGATGTGGGAGAAGTTTGGGATATTGAAGACAAGAGATTCTGGATCAGATGTTAGATATTGGATGGTGTGCAGGGGAAGAAATGCCAAGAGTGGGTTGCAGTAGTCCAAACTTGAGAAAACAAGGGGCTGACTAAGCACCCAGAGTCTCTTTATGTAGCATGGGAAAAACAACATAACTGAGTCATATTAGCAATGCAAAGAGAAAATCATAGTGGGTTGCCCACCTTGTGCATCAAGGTAACATGCATTGTTAGATGATGTGATCCAAGAGTAGAAAAACATGATGGGGATGCATATCTAGGCAGCAGTTTGACTCATTTACAGTGATTTGTGGGCAGGTTACATTTATAACTGGGTCAAACCTCAGTTTTACAAATAAAAAAACAATATAGTGAGCATTGCCTAAATCCTTCAAAGGTTGAATTGTGGTGTGCTGATTGCAGCTGAAGTTTTCTAATAAGGCTGTAAGCTTTTATAAATCATATTTTACACCCTGAGGGGAATTGGGTTTTATGAATTTCCCTTAAGCTTACTGACCGAAACAGCAAAGCCCTTGAGAAGAACTCATTTTTCCACCACTCAAATGTCTCCAGTGAAGTATGCAGCCACCACCGAAGTCCTTAGACCAAATTAAGACAGCTTTAGGTGGGGGTGTAAAAAAAAAGCCTCCAAAATGAGTATAGCTGTATAATAATTGTGGCTCATAAAGCTGAGAAAAACCATGGATTTATTGCACCACACACAAACCTCAAGCTTACTGTAAGAAATCATGAAATTTTTAACATGATGGCATCTAGGTATGTGACTGAAACCCAGCTGTAGCCAGCAATTTATTTTTATTCATATCAGTTATTAAAGCTGTATGCTGGTACAAATTGTAAAAGGTTAAGGAAAGTATATAGGTGAAACATGATCATACATTAACTTTCAAATGTAGCATAGATTATTAGGCATAAACACTGTGACATACCCTTATATAAAACCAATTAACAATAGTTGATTGTTTGATGTCATTAGTGTGATGTCATTAGCAAGTTGATTATTTTTCAACAACAGAACATCCTGAAATGTTTTTTTCCTCTTTTACCATTTGCCCATGAATATATATTTTTTATTTATAGTTTATATTTATAGTTACATTCAATGTCAAGGAAAAGTGACTAAAAAAATTCCTATCATTTTCTTATCAGCCTCTTTTTTTCTATCTTGAAGTTAATAAAATATAAAATAGGTTGTTACAGAGAAACGACTTTGAAGAGGTAGTCACCTGAAATGGTTTTTAGGTGTGCCTTATCAGGGTTAATTAGAGAAATTACTTGCTTTATCAATGGGGTTGGGACCATCAGTTGTGTTGTGCAGAA
>JAOVVG010000030.1:6376125-6406026 GCA_028566375.1 Leptodoras nelsoni
GGTTCTAAAGGGAGCGTTCACACTTACTCCAGGGTTCCAAAGGGAGCGTTCACACTTACTCCAGGGTTCTAAAGGGAGCGTTCACACTTACTCCAGGGTTCCAAAGGGAGCGTTCACACTTACTCCAGGGTTCTAAAGGGAGCGTTCACACTTACTCCAGGGTTCCAAAGGGAGCGTTCACACTTACTCCAGGGTTCTAAAGGGAACGAAAGCTGACAAGACAGAACACCCTCTAAAAGCACATGTAAACAGGGTCATAGTGTAGATTATAACAGAATTACTTTTTAGTTCTTTTGTGTCTGGCTACAACTCCGATGAAATGAGGGTCGTATTTTACGATTCGTTTGCTCTGTACTGCACATAAATTCAGCATACAGGGATGTGGACTGCACTGAATTGCCCTGGGCTGTGTAATCATCTCCTGTTGTAAACACATTACATAGTAACCTCTGTTGCCACTCTCAGCACATTTGGAACTTTATAATACAACTGCACAGAAGTACACGGCGTTGCTGACTAAATCCAAATCAAACAACTGTCTGAAAAATAAGGACCATTAAGGGATAGTTTCAACAGATATTTCTTTCTTTCATTTTTGTAACTGTCGCTTTTATGGTCAATTAATACTGTTATATTTTTAAACTAGGCCATCGTCCTGTGAACATTCCAAACAGCAACACCCATACTTACACCTAAAATAATTAGCAGTTACAACAAAGCTTTTTGAGAATCCCTAAATCTTCAACATGACAAGACACTTGGTCAGCCTGCATACTGAATTTAAAGTTATGTTCTGCAATTTTCTGAAACTTTTTAAAGTTTCTCCTTTTTGTTTTCATGCCGGATCTCTTTACATGCCCAACGTGTTAAAGTAAACAGGCAGCATTCTTGGAAGTCAAAAAGACATATGAGGGTGATGACATTAGTAATGCAAATAGCATTTTTTTCTCAGCATTCAGACAAAATGACAGCTAGGCACTTCATAGTCTAATGGTATGGCTAATATGTGATTGTGTTAAAAAAAAGAACAAAAAAAGTGTACTTAATAGATCATTTATTAATACAATATTAAAAGGAAACATAATTGTATTTAAAATATCATAGCTTACAGTTTTAAAAGGTGGGTTATATTATGTTTCCAGAATAGCAGCAGAAATGTAATCTACAGTAGACAATGACAGGACCGAGAGATTTATAGTAGTTTTATGGGAGCAAACGAAAGATTCGGTTAATGATTCATTTTAAAGAACAGGACTTTTTCAACCTGCTGAATCTTCTGTAACCTTCGATGGCATCCAAGAATTCTTCTGTAATGAAATTCTGTTAAGACTTTAAAGATCTTTCATCCACAATGTCATGTGAGAACCATCTGATATTGGTGAAAGTGGGATTTACTTAAAATGAGCAATGCAGCAGAGCTTTAGTACTTTTGGCCAGCTCTCTCGCCTCCACGTGTATACGATATACATGGATTCAATGTTCATGCTATTTCCACCAAAAAGGCTGCCATGTTCATCACCTCATACAGGTTTTTTTGCAAAGGACTTTAACCAATCCGTGCAGTGAGACACACTAGTGAACACACACTAGGGGCTGTGAACACACACTAGTGAACACACACGCCTGGAGCGGTGGGCAGCCCTAGCCACAGCGCCCGGGGAGCCAATGGGGGTTAGGTGCCTTGCTCAAGGGCACTTCAGCCAAGTCTTGTCAGTCACGGGAATCGAACCCAGGACCTTCTGATCACGGGGCAGACACCCTAACCACCAGACCATGACTGCCCTCACAAAGACTCGCTGTAAAGCAAAGACGCGGTCAAAAATAATGATGTTTCTACATAAAAGAAAACACTATAAAGTGCAGTAAACAGTAATAAACTAAAGGAAATCCATATTTGGTGTGCCTTTTCCTAAAACAGGTACAAGTGTGGATTATAATGAAATTAGATTTTAAGTTTTACTGTTTTTTTTTGTCTGAAAAGTAGTCTGTTATGTAATGTGTTGCTTTCATTACTGACAAAACAACATGTTTAGAAATCTAAAATCTTTTTTTACTCACTCAATAATGCAGAACTAAAAAAACTGTACAATACGGTGCCTAAGACTTTTGCACAGTACTGTATATTGATAACTCGCTGCACCCCGTCTCTGCATTCTGCGACTTTGAATCCAGCGTTTTCTGTCTGCACAACGTCTACACGGGATTTCCCATTAATGACACTCAACCTCTCTGGAAAGCAGTGAGAGAAGAAGCGCTTGCTGTTTTGTTACTGAAGCAAACAGCAAAACCTGAGAGTTATCCGGCATGTTTAAAATCGATATTAAAATTCATTGTAACTTTGCTACTGACATTCCCAACATTCCCTCTGGGATGTCAGCACGGCACACAAGCACTGACTTCTCACAAGAACAAAAATATTTCAGTACAAACAGATTTCATGTATTACAGGGTGGAGGTCTCCTTTAAGTGGTGCAGCACGTGCCAATTTAAGAAGCTCGACATTGTTTTGTCTGATCTGTGCTTGTACAAACTTACATACAGTTAAATCCCTGCTGGAAAATCCAGTTCAGTCTGAGCCACAACAGGTCGAGCACAAGCTCTGTTTTCATTTTAAACAGTGAAGCAGTCAGACCGCCTCCAACCTAAACATAAAAAGGATGGAGCAGCTCATTCAGCATGCCACATCTGGCCACCTTGCATAATTCATCAAGGATGCCATCGTTATCTCACAACACTGACATGTGCAGCTTTACTCTGTCCTTCTCCACTCTGATCCCCCTGTCAAGGTGTGTCACTTTTTGCCATTCATGGGCAAATGCGGAGTATCGCTGCTGACTGTCCAGCCGCAGAGTAAAGCACTGATCGTGCAGAGCTCTAAATTTCATAATAAAGCAAATTACTGTGACAGCTCCTTCCCCAGATGCTCATTTCTATCATTTCTATATAACAGCTGCATTACTGATCACTTAAATCCTGGAAAAATAACTCCAGGATCACTTTACACCAATTCAAATTCAGAACACATTCGTGATTTAACGTTCCTTTAAGTATTACAGGCAGCTCGTTAAAGTGCCATTTCTTGCCTGACTTTGCAGCACTCAACAGCGGCTAAGCTAAGCTAAGCTAAGCTAAGCTAACACGGCGCTCTCTGGCAGGTTAAAAACATTACACGGCGGCGCAGAGCTCCGAGCACCGCGGTGTTTACCGTAGTTCAACACTCACCTCCATAATACCGAGAGACCGCGTGGAACACGGTGAGGAGTATGACAGCAACGAGAGACAGCAATTTTGCATTCTTAATGCTAAAATACTGATTTATTTCCCGTTTGCCCAGGCTGTAGGCCAGTTTCGCCATCTTTGCTCCTCCATGACAACGAGCAGACGGAGGTGCAGCATTTGCACCCCGCCCCTTTCGGTGAGTGACATGCTGCCGCCACGATGGCCACGCCCCCTGCTCATACACTGCTTCTCAAAGTCAAGGAAGGATCCTTAATTAACGGCTGCATTTCTAGGATGTTACGTCATCAAATCTCAACGAAGGACTGTTCCGATGTGTAGGATACTTTGAATATTAACACGGACCAAGTCCTTCGTTTAGAGAATTTTCAGGCATGCTTGTGTGTATCCTCGGGATTTTTACAGCACCCACAATCCAATGCGCGGAAATGAAGGCAGGACCTAAGGCAGGACAGAAGACTGGATAGACTTCTCCGAATGTTAGGAAGGAGTCTTGCCTAGTCTCTGAAGGACCCTACCAAGGAAGCATCCTTAACTTTGAGAAAAACATGGGCGCTGAATTCGCGGATGTTCCGCCCAAAAAGTCACTAGGTCGACATAAAAGTAAGGCACAACCTAATACATTTAGTTTTTTGTTAAATAACAAACATTTAAACATTTAAACATTTAAACATTACAAAACAAAACTTTTGTTACAAAACAAAACTTACAAAAACAAAACTTACAAAACTTAAACATTATAACATTTAAACATTTAAACATTAAACAAATATTTAAGATAATTATATTTTTCATACAAGCAGCATTTCCTGTACATTTCCGCTGAAAGTATTGGGATGTGCAATGTTACAATGTACCCCATAGGTGGGGTTGACTGTAACACATTGTTCATTCATTCATTATCTTAACCGCTTTGACACAAATTTGTTGTGTCAAAAAGTGACAGGCCCCTGTAATTGTAGTTTTTTAGAGAGCACTTTTTCTGAGTATTTTAGAAAATTAAGTAATCTTCAATAATTACCTTTTTTTTTTACAATAGAGATTGTCACAAAACAGCTTTACAGAAATCCCCATGTAGATTTACAGTTAGGTATCTAATGAGCAGGAAAACCTTTGAAAGGAAGCAGGTCCAGAAGGGGTGCCCTCTTCTGGGTGATGATGCAGTAATAATGAAGCCACATGAAGATAAACCATTACAGAAAAAGCATGTTTTATTGCTATAAAAGAAACCTTTTTGCCTTTTATCTTTCTCACAAGTTTAGTCACGCAATATTTAAAAGTTTATAATTAAAAATTTTTCTCATCAATCCAAATACAAGATACTCTGCAACTCTTGTGTTTGTACCACTATTGGTAGAGAAGATTAGATTATTATAATCAGTATATTTTGCTCTGATAAATAACAGGAATTTAATTTTACCTACATTAAGAAGTAATTTATGGTTATTAAGTGCAGCTTAAATCATTAAAGCAGTGCTTAAGAGGAGATAAAGCAGCCACATGGACACTATCTGCAAAATTGTTCAACACTGTATCATCAGCATACAGCTCTACATTACAGCCACTTACAGAGATCATTAATGTAACGTGAAAAGATTAGGCCTCAAGACTGAGCTTTGCAGACCACCTTTCTGACATTTGTACAAATTCAGATTGAACATTTCCAAGACTCACACCCAACTGCCTATCGACGAGGTAAGTCTGAAACCATTTCTGTATGATTTGATCAAATCCAGTTCCAAAAAGCCTTTTTAAAAACAATCAATGACCAACTATGTTAAATGCTTTTGAAAGATCAATAAAAAAAACTTACTCTACCAAGAAGGTTTAATGGCAGGCAGTAGATATAAAAATGCATTTTACACCATTTGTTCCTCCTCTTATCTTATCATCTAACAATCAGCTTTTACAAAAGGCATGTAGAATATCTTAAAACAATCTAAAGCCTGAATGTCAGACAGGGTGCAATGAATTCCACATGGTTTGTGACTTTTGTCATCATGTGGGTGTGCTTTTTTTGCTTTGTATCTTAGAACAGGTTTCAGATTCTATTCAGTGTATGAGTGAGTTCAGACATTCAGACAATGAAAGGATTCTCATAGATTTTTTATAGAATTTTGTCATTCGTATAAAGTGAGGACCAGATTGTCTATAAATTTGTTTGGAGTTTTAAAGTCAACCAATTTTGCAAGTTAACCAAGAACACTTGGTTACACAAGCCTATTTAGACATTTGACAATATATTTAGACAAATGCAGCTATATTCATAGCTATAACATCCTTTGTGTAATACCTGTGGAAAGTTATGAGGTAGTGTGATGTATTGAGGCTGTGGGATTTTTCTTTCCTCTGTGTGTTTCTTTGTTTATAATGGGCAATTACAATAAGTAGTGTTGCCAACTCACAGCTCCAGGGTCCTTCGTTCAATTCTTAGCTCCAGCCACTGTCTGAACGTTCTCAGGTGTATTCTCAGGAATCTCTGGTATCCTCCTGCTCTCCAAAACATTCAGGTCTGAGGATTGTCCATTCTAAATTGTTCTTTTGGTGTAAATAAGTGTGTGAATATTTGCCTTGTGAAAGACTGTCATCCAATCCAAGGTGAATTCTCCTGCCTTGCACCCAGTGCTGTTCTAAAAGTCTCTTGATCCACTGCAACCCTGACCAGAATAAAGCAGTTACTAAAAACGAATGAATGAATGAATTAATATCTTTGGTGCTACTGTCTTATTTTATTAGTTGATTAAATAGTACATACTGGACACCACAAGGAATACTTTACCTTCATAGAATACTGTAAGATTAAAATATTGTCTACAAAATTGAAACAAACCTCTGGTTTAGCCATTAGGGCATGGCCATTCATCTGACCACAAACAAAAGTAAGGTCAGTTTTTGTATGTTCACCAACTCATTTTGCTGAAGTATCACTAGAAAAAGACAGCTTTAGAGACCCCCATTTCAGATTGGCATCCTGCATGGATGTTACTTCAGTACAAATGAGGAGGCATTTTAGATTCAGGGTGCTGTTAGGGCCCTTCTTAAAGGGTGAATAAGGAGCACTCAGGTGCCTGCTAGGGGCCTCCCCATGACTTCCTACGATGAAAGTGCTAATTTAAGTCCTTTGTGAAGAGGAAGGTCTTTATTCCTTGTTTGACTAAGACAGCCAGTGACAGCTGTGCATACATTCACAATGCATTTACTATGAATACTACATAATACATACAGTAACACAAACAAGGCTTCAGTAACCAGAGCCTTCAGAGCCTAATCCAGGGAACACTGGGTACAAGATGGCAAAACACCCTGGCAAACAAAAAAAAGATCTTTTATACACCAATAGACAGATTCAGAAACCACTTCCAACTTACTTTATCTGAAACATCTCAAGCAATAAGTACAATGGATTTACTGCATCCGTCATACTTCATCCTAGTTATAAATTCACTACTTTAAGAGGATAAACTGAGTTTTTACCAAAAGTGTTTCTCTTCTACCACAAGGTGGCGCAAAAGATAATAAGACATCCTTTTTCAGCTATTAATCTTAAAACAGTACAGAATTTTTTTAGATGCACTTTTGACTACTTGGAATCCTTAGAATTTTTACTGAAACCAAGATCTCTCGTTCTTTGGATATCTCTTGATCATTATAGACTTGCGTTATTTGAGATTTGAGCACTTTATGTAAAACATTTTACATGGAATTACATTGAGTTATCAGTTAGTATTTTCTCAGGTTTACTTCAGCTCTGCTGAAATGGTCCCCCAATGTGGAATGCCTTGTGGAATGCCAAAAGCTCTGTCAGATCCCAATTTCACTGTACAGCTGACAATATATAGGTATCATATTCAAACCTTGATGTTACTGGAAAAAAATTATAAATGATAATATACTGTACACTGGAGTATTACATTCCCTTGTTTATCAAGGCCAAATCACAAAGATGTATTCTGACTGTGATATCAGCTTCAAAGAATAATACTGTATATCCTTGCTAATATTTCTAATGTCAATGGCAGTCATCTGCAAGAATTGTACAGATGCCTTGTGTCAGCTAGACAACTACTACTGCAATGTTCGGTAACATCGCACTAAGCAAGATTCAGCCTAGGAGTCTAGCATATATTTACATTTACATTTACAGCATTTAAGCAGATGCCCTTATCCAGAGCGATTTACAGAAATGCTTTGTAGTTTCCTTCACAAGCATATCCTCATGCTAGTTCGCTAAGGCAGGGTCATTAAGAATACTATCAGCTTAAAAACCCTGTTGAGGAGGGTAGAAGTGTGCTTGGTCAAGAGGAAGGTCTTTAGTCTTCACTTGAAGCCAACGGAGAGCCAGTGAGGAGTTCCACCACCCAGATACCAAGACAGAGAAAAGTTTTGGTGCATGTCTTCCTTAAGAGATGGTGGGTCCAGTTTAGCTTTGTTAGAGGCTCAAAGGGAGTGTGGTGCAAAGCAAAGTGTGATGAATGCCTTAGGATAGATGGGTACAGTCCAGCCTTGAAATGACAAGAGACTAAACAAGCAGCTGAGTGGCCAGTGTGCATAGAAATGGCTGGGTCTTCTTGAGCTTCTAAAGGAGGAACCTGCATGTCCAAGTCAGGTTAGCAATGTCACGTGAGCTCATAAAGTTGCAAACAGTTAGTCTGAAAAGTATCACAATTTGATCTAGGAAAGCCAAATATACTTACAAATACAAATACAAATATATTTAGGGTACTTTAGGGTATATTTTACAAGACAAAAATAAGCTCTTAAAAAATAAGCTCATAAGCGCTCATGTCTGCAATCAGGCAACATTTTATAGGTCTGGGGTTAATAATGGAAATGACACAAGGTGACACAAGGTGAACTTTCACATATAGCTGAGCCTTTGTTTAAATGAACACCACAGATACCATTATATAATGTATCCTGTGTAGGCGAGGGGTGTGTTTTACCTCTTTGTTGTAAATTCACTAATCCTTCTGCTGTAGGTTCATGTCAGTTTCCTCCCTTTCAGGAATGAAAAACTCAAAAGCTTTTTGAGTTACATAGCCTCTCAGAGAATCAGAGAATCTTCAGTCTACTGTCAGTATGCCATGGGCAACACATTGGACAGTTTACAAGAGATGAGCAATAGTTTATTCAATGTAAAGGGAAGCTCTAATCTTTTCTTATTTGTTTGCTACATTAGCCAACTAGCACCAGCACAGAACTAAAGAAAATGTCAGACACCACGTTTTGACTATGTTCAGGTAAGTGGAAAATTGTGTGAAAAGGCAAAAATAAACATACATAGAGGAATGTTTTAGGCTGATATTTTGGCTACAAAATCTGAAATAATAATAAATTGTTTCTTCTGTGAAATGTTTCCCTTCGAGTTTCAGTTTTTTTTCTGTCAAAACATTAAAGGAATACATTGGCATAGGTATACAAGCTTCAGACCTAGGAAGGAGATGTGGCCAAAAATGTAAAGGCTAAATTATGTTCAAAGTTATTCAAATGTTAATGCAATTCAAATTTGATGTCTACATTTAGCTCCAGTATGAAATGCAATATGCAAAGTTTAGACCTCAGACATGTTTTGGGTTTAGACCTCAGACATGTTTTGGGTTTAGACCTCAGACATGTTTTGGGTGATTATCAGTATTGGGGGTGAGGGACAACTATGTTTTAATTTTTGTCTGAACCGGTTCCTTAAGGGAATCTGTTACGCGGTTGCAGGTTTTGAAGTTAAAAGTTCTGAAGTCATGATATCACATTCATGGACTTTTCAGTTGTTCTAAACACGTTAAATCACTTAACTCGTGGAATGTTGTGTTTTAGAACATCGGACATGCTTTATTTCAGAACTTTTCACAATTTATTTAAACATCTCACATATACAAAATAGGTACAATAAACTTTGTGGTTCATTTTTGCGAGAGAGAGGCCTCCAATACCCTTTTAAATGGATGAAATGTGATTGTCAGTATAAACACTGGGGCGTGTGGTCGAACTAAATGCCTTAACAAAAAAGGAATCCAAACAAAACTAAAAACAAAACAACGAAAACATGAAAAGTAAAATCCGGACAAACATCAGTTTTAGGAATTTTCCACCTGCTTAAAAAATGGGGTTATCAGTGGGACCTGTGCAATACTCCTTAAAGACAATACAAAGTAATACAGTAAAGTGGTTTCCTCCACAGCTGTAAATGTAGCACCATATATCTACACTTCAAGTGATTGAGCACCTTTGACACAAGACAGAACTTGAAGCCTTAGTACCAATGAGTAGGATGTGGTTCAGGTCTGGTAATAATTTCTTTATACAGGCATGAGGTAGTTTAAACCTTTTGGAAATTGTGGTTTTAAACCTCCTCTTTGGAAGATATATAAAGACCACAAAGTGATGCATACTTTCATCATTTTTATTACACTTCTTTCATTTTTTACAAAATGATGGCATGTCCCACACCATGGTGTTTCCCAGCATCTCTTTTTTTGGGCAGCTGTATTAAATTGCATTGTGCAATTCTCTGTTCAGTCCATTAGTCCTCTCCGATAGAGCCCAGCTTAAGCAAGTGGATGTGCAGAGGAAATCAGCATTCAGTATAAAAACAACACAGAGAAGAAGGGCAGAGATTTTTTCATTTTTCTTTCTTTCTCTCTTTTTTAATTTATCTTGAGTCTATTCATTTGAAACAGACTGGGCCAATGTCCAGACCAAATTCTTGATCAGCGCCACCAATGTCCAAAGGTGCAATGTCGAGGATGGGCAGGCGAGATGGTTTATTTGTTCTGTATTCAATGACTGTCTTGCTCCACTGGCCAGTGTGTTTCTGCAGGGCAAACCACAAATATGACACAGACATTAGTGAGCAATCTCATTTCAAGGAAATGAATTTTGAATTTAACTGGACTGAATGAATTAACTTTGTAAGAGCTTTATGCTATTTACAGTATCCTGTGTTATGAGATATTGAACACTGAACCTACCGTGCAGCCATCCTCCAGAACACTGTAGGTGAAGCGGCTGTTGCCCTCTGCCCGGAGTTCCACATCGTTGGAGCCCTGCAGCAGGACAGCCTTCTTCAGGTTGCCGTTATCACCATCCATGTAAGCAATGCTGTTCTTGCAGTGGTAGGTGACGTTCTGGACAGCTTGGTTGGCCAGCAGACGCATGAAGGCCAGCTGTGTAGCCATGGACTGTG
Source organism: Leptodoras nelsoni (assembly GCA_028566375.1). NCBI lineage: Eukaryota > Metazoa > Chordata > Actinopteri > Siluriformes > Doradidae > Leptodoras > Leptodoras nelsoni. Next base: position 6,386,543 of record JAOVVG010000030.1, read on the forward strand.
GGCTTAGGGTCTCATCATTATAGCCAAACTGAGAAGACAAAAGTAAGACCACATGTAACACCAAAGTGAGCAGAAGTCTGTTCAAGTGAACTAGTGAAAACCTATGAACTATAACTGTACATAAAACTCACCTCGGTGCCACCATTGATGGTCTCACCAAACCAGACATGCTTCTTCTCCTGGGTGCTTCTGTACCAGTTCTTGCGAGCAATGCTCTCAGGGTGAGCATAGATACAGGTCTGACCTGTGGTGAAGTCGCAGAAGGCCTTGATGGCATCCATGGTGCAGCCCTGGTTGGGATCAATCCAGTAGAAACCTGCAAAAAAAAAGTCCAGACACACATCATTAAGCTTAGCTGGACAAGGTTAGCACCAGGTGTACTGATCATATTTATCAGGATCCAAAGGCGTTACATATCAGCAGATTGAGAACTCACCGCTGGTCCAGTCAGGGTGGCTGAGCCTGATGTCACGGCAGGTGCGGGCAGGGTTCTTCTTGGAGCCCTCAGGCGAGAGCAGGTTGTCGATCTGAGTGTTTAGGGACTTGATGGTGGCATCCACCTCGTAGTCCTTAGCCCTGAGAGCAGCCTGGTCAGCTCTGTACTCATCATAGCCACCAGAAATATCATATCCACCACCAGCAGCACCAGGGGGTCCAGGAAGACCAGGAGATCCGGGAGGTCCCTGCAGATTAAATTAGTATTTCTTCACTCTACATTCTTGCAATGGTTTATTGCATTGCTTATTGACTCCTTATCCTTATTTTTCTGGGACAAAAATGACTACTTACAACTGGTCCAACATGTCCAGCGGGACCACGATGTCCAACGGGTCCAACAGGACCAGCAGAGCCAGGTCTACCATCCTTACCAGATGGGCCACTGGGACCGGCAGGGCCCTATAAAGACAGATTACAAGAATGTTACCAACAACACTTCAAGGTCCACAGCTAAACAAAGACTTGGTAACAGAAGGTAGGTTACTTACTCTGGGACCAGAAGGTCCAGCAGGACCAGCAGGGCCACTGTCACCACTAGGTCCCTGTAAGGTAAAACCATTATTACAGACCAGCCAGTTAAAAATGAACAACTGTCATTCTAATTTCAGAGCACATGAAGAAATTAATGCTAAGCCTGTTTCTATTTGAAAAACTTCCACCCCTTATACTAGGATGGGGTCACTTACATTGGTTCCAGGCATTCCCTGAAGACCAGGATGTCCACGCAGTCCCTTCAGGCCTCTCTCTCCCTTGTCACCAGCCACACCCTTCTCACCACGGGCTCCAGCAGGGCCCTGTTAAACACATAAAGAGAAGTGATTTTTCTTATTATTGATTACAGCATTATTAATATACATTTAACATATCTGTGGATCTTTCACTGTCAAATTACTTACAGGGGCACCTCTTGCACCGGCGGGGCCAGCTGGTCCAACATTTCCAGAGGGTCCCTAAAGAAAATGGATGGACAAAATAGAAATGTAATTTGTATTATAAAAAGTCACACTGTCAAAAACAACTACAAGCTTACTACCATATTACCAAGGGAACTCAAATAGTGTTTATTGAAAAATCTGAAATATGTCAAGAACTTGGATGTGATTCAGGCTTGGATACTTACAGACTCACCACGGTTTCCATGTCTGCCAGCAGGACCAGATGGTCCCAAGGGTCCAGAAGCACCAGCAAGTCCAACGGCGCCAGGTGATCCAGGCTCTCCACGGTCACCCTGTCAGTTTCAAACAGTCCAGTTAAATATAAAAAAATGTCATTGCATTACTAATCCAGGCCACAGTAATTACAATAAGAATATTTATATATATATATATATGCAGTATAAATACATACATTACATATTATTATTATACTGCAGTATAAATACATACATTACTTAGTACTGTTTAATTTTTACCTTAACACCAGCAAGACCAGGACGACCAGGAGGTCCATCATTACCAGGGCTGCCCTATAGAGGAGTATAAAGTAAATATCAATAAGCAATTATGTAAAAAAAAAAAAAGTATAGATAATAAATAAGCTCTTGGTTATTCCAACCATTAGAACATCCTTGAATGATGAGATACAATTTTTGGTTTGACTTGAAAGTTATAGGGTGGATTGAGGGTGTATATACTGTTTCTCTAAGGTTTGAAGCCTTTAGGCAGATAGTTGGTTCAAGGCGTATGATTTCTGTATATTATATGTATATTATTCATGTAAGTCTACATTAACTAAAGGTCCACAGACTATATAAAACTGACAAAACTGATTTAACTCATTCAGCAAGATGTGTGATTTTAATGCATGTGTATATTGGTTGATTATGGAAAAAAAGATTTATAGTCACAAAGTTGTTAATTAAAATAAGCATAATGAGGATAAAATAAGGATAAATGTGTGGCTTTCAAAATTCCTCCAAACATAACTAATGCAGACTAATATCTGCATTATGTTATAAACAGCATAGTTATGGTTTTAAAAGTGACATTGATAACTTTCAGGCACAAAAAATGGATCTGCATCGTCTTCACCATGTATTTTGCATAGTTATGTACAAACGTTTCAAGCTGCATACTCATTACGTGCAAGATATTTACAAAATGAAGTCCTGCTAGTAAATCAGCTTGCATGTTTTTTAGGGTGTTATTAAGTTTGCCCATTTTTTTATACACAGATTGGGAATCATTGCTATGGAGCATTACCCAAACCTGTTTCTGGCACTGTAAGCAAGATGGCACAGTATAGCTTACCTCACGTCCAGCCTCTCCCTGAGGACCAGTCATACCAGGCAGACCAATGTTACCAGCTGGACCACGGGCACCAGTGGCACCAGCAGGGCCGACTCTACCAGGCTCACCCTGAGTAACACATTAGATTACCAAATTAGCCAAGGGAGGTAGTACGTATTGTGACAAATTCCAAAATTAACAATTGTGCCTACGATGTTACGCAAAAGCTATATCAAAGTCAGGATGATCACAGTTCAGAATGTGCTTAAAAGAGGATGAGGTCACTTACAACACCACCAACACCACCAGGAGTACCACGTTCACCTCTGGAGCCGGGAAGACCAGTGATTCCCTGAGGTCCATTCAGTCCGCTAGGTCCAGGAATACCTGGAGCTCCCTGTGATCATAAGTGGATTTTGCTTTAATAGTCCATCTTAATTTGTGTATATACTGATTATAATGATGGCATGACTCAAGGTGCATTTGGAATGATCGGAAAAATACCTTAGCACCAGACTCTCCAGGGCTTCCCTTCTCACCAGATGGGCCAGGAGGTCCGAGCAGGCCATTCTCTCCCTGAGGTCCAGAAGGTCCAACATCACCACGAGGACCACGTGGACCATCCTTTCCAGAGGGACCAGAGGGACCAGGAGGCCCAGCAATACCCTGTAGATTAAGAAGATGCAGGACTCTTTATTCTATGCCATATTGATCCTGCCAGTTTAATCCAGCATGTTAGCACTACGTCCAATGGTTGTTTTTATTGATCTGTTGAGGTATTAGAAAACTCACAGCAGGACCAGGAGGACCAACTCTTCCAGCAGCACCAGGGAAACCAGTCAAACCCTAGGACAGAGACATAGGTAAAACATCACACATCAACAATAATTTGAAAAACAAAAACCACAAGGTAGCATTGAAATACTACTAAAGGAACTTACAGCAGGGCCTGTCTCACCACGAGGACCAGTGGGACCAGCAGGACCAGCGGGACCCTGATGAAATACAAAATAATGCAAAGTTATAGAGGAACTGTGTCTATATTACTGAACATTTAGCTGATAACCATAAAAAACAGCATCAGCAAGCCTTATGCTACTGTCAGTTCAAAAGCTGTATATCCCATGCATATCTAATGCTGGGCTACAGCCTAGTGTCTGATTCCTACAAAATAAACTGCATTTCAGAATCTACATATACAAGGTTCTGCCAACAGGAAGGCATAAGGGACATCTGATCAAAACCTTTTTTCAAAACTGTATGATGATACACACTGGAACCTTAGATATTGCATTCATTTAAATTTCATTTGAAATATCTATATGTCTCTGATCTCAATATGCCTCTGATCTCTGTTGTGCTCTTTCAAGGTTTAAGCTTAGTGTTTGCATTATTTTAAACTTACAGCAGGACCGGAGTTACCAGCAGGACCAGCAGGGCCAGAAGGTCCAACATCACCCTTTCCACCAGCAGGACCTCTCTCACCTTTAGCTCCAGACTGGCCATCAGCACCCTGCAAGAGCCATTGAAATCCTGTCAATCTTGATGTTGGTGAAAAATAAAAGTGCTCCATGTGAGTTCAAGCATTAACATGCATGTGCACTTACAGGAGGCCCAGCAAATCCAGGAGGTCCAGCAGGGCCAGCCTCACCACGCTCTCCCTATATACAGATAATTACATAAATTAGATGCACAAATTAGAACTTCCTACACAGTAGAGGTAAAATGACTATGACTAATAAATTAAGAGTGCTTCGTAAAAGTATGTCATATGTTTCCAATTCTTAATGGAAGGGATTAACATTTCAAAATTTGATATAAAGGTAATAGTAAGTAAAAGTACGTACGGGAACACCACGAGCACCAGCAGGACCTGCAGCACCAGCAGAACCAGCCTCACCCTGGAACAAAACAGTGAAGTTCAATGTTATTTACTAGGGAGGAATTAATCACACAACAGATGTTCTTGATTTTTCTTTCTAGATGTAGTGTCTGAGGTAAGATTGATGTGCTAATCTGTATCCCAAGCTTAGATAAGAGGTATGACTAAAGTGTAAAACTCAATTTGGTACTTAAGATGTTTTAGGTCAGTCATGGTAAGTATGTAAACCAACAGAAGCATATCCTGTTGTTAATGCAGCACATCCTAAAGCTTCAGCATCGCACTTTGTTATTCAACATGCAGCATCACCGACACGTCCTAAATAGTGAGGTAACATTTCAAATTTGATCTTGTTTTTTATTTGTGAATGTGTAGCAATAAAAGTGACTGCCTGATTATTAACATGTCAAATACTCATTTGTTTTGCCAGACTATCTTCACTGTATGTCAACCTTCAACTAGTTTAACCTTCAACTACTCAACTATAGTTAATTAAGCCTCAAAATTCTAAGCCAAGAATACTGTTGATTAGCGCAAAAATAATAATAATAAAATCAAACCAGAGAGCACTAGGGACTCGTGACTGATTTACTTTGTGTTACAGGCATTTTATTAAAAAGTATTCTTTATGTTAAGAATGTCATCAGTGTCTATGATTATTTTCTGACTACACATTAATATTGTAAAAAATAAAACATTTTTTGAGGAAGCATAAACAATAATCCAACTAGTATACAGCTAACAGTAAAGTTCTTTGCTTTGGTTCCGGTTCTTGTGTTCTAGTTCTCTTGTTGTCTCTCTAGGACTTCTATAGACAAAGTGGCAGATCCACTGCGTGAGTGATGCCTCTCCAGCCAAGGGCAATAGTGGTTAAATATACATTATAGTGGTCATGGTGGCAACTGTCACATGACAAATTGCGAATATATTTTGTGTTCAGCCGTGAAGCAAAAATTATTCTTTACCTTATCACCATTAGCACCAGATGGTCCAGGAGGTCCACTGGGTCCAGGAGCACCCTGGTAAGCAAAAAAAACCACATGATCTTTAACTTAAGCTTACAGAGTATCGGATAAACACATATATTGGATACATGTAGTGACATTTTTTGAAAGGACTCAAACTGGAACTTACACGGGCACCATCTCTTCCAGCATTGCCTTCTAGGCCTCTGTATCCAGACTCACCCTATTTATGAAAAAAAAGAGAAAAAAGATTTTTTATTTACAGTCAGATACAGCACTGCCAACCAATTCTATCTTCATCATGAGAAGTTCCTTGTATACATGCTGACTGAGAACCTAGAGCTAAACAGTAGTTCTTGGTCTAAGGATGCACAGAGTTGAAAAAGGTGAACAGATGGATTTCTGCAGAACTGACCTTCTCACCCTTGCCTCCAGGAATACCAGCAGCACCACGCTCACCGGGCATGCCAACAGCTCCCTGAGGGCCTGCAGCGCCAGGAAGACCAGCAGCACCAGGCTCACCCTAAAATAAAAACTCTATGTTGCTTTAGGGGAACACTACGATCTCATTACACTTCATTCACATTCATTCTGACAGTTAAATGTTCATGTACATATATCACACATCAAAATACATAAAAATGAAAAATTTGGTGCCCAGATCAGTAAGAATAAATATTATTAAATAATCAGTGACATTGATAACCACAAATTACCTTGCTTCCATCAGGGCCAGGAGGACCAGAAGATCCACGAGGACCAATGGGTCCCTGAGCACCTGCAGCACCAGCAGGTCCAGAGTTACCACGCTCTCCCTACATGGGAACACAGAAGAGGGAGAAGATGCACATAGGTGGTCAGAACCTGATCTTAAGTTTGGTTATTTATTTTTATGCATATGTCCAATGCAAGAGTATGTACAATACCTTGCCACCAGCGGGTCCAGCGACACCTTGGTCTCCAGGAATACCCTATCAAAAAATGAAACACATTTGTAACTGAATTAATTACTATGATGCATTTTTCATGGCTAAAACAGATTTACTGTGGACATGGATACTGTACTGCAAAATGACTACTGACTCTTTATTTGCTCTGAGATATATGAGTATGTAAAACATATCCTTAAATAATTTTTTATGTGTGAGAATTATATGCTATTTTATGAAGATCTTACTCTGTCTCCAGGTTTGCCAGTCTCACCAGCAGGTCCAGCAGGTCCAGGAAGACCCTGTGAAAAAAACGAATGTGATTACTGACAAGACAGATGGAATAGTAATAACTGGAATAAAACTTCATTTTCGTTTCATTATCTTAATCGCTTATTCCTATTTCAGGGTCACAGGGGAGCCGGTGCCTAGCCGGCAGCATAGGGTGCAAGGCAGGAACAACCCTAGACAGGGTGCCAATCCATCGTAGGGCACACACACACACACACACACACACACTAGGGCCACTTTAGACATGCTAATCAACCTAACGTGCATGTCTTTGGACTGTGGGAGGAATAAAACTTAATTAAGTATAAATAACAATTTCAACTCTAGGCCACTATGTGTATATATACACGAGTTAACAGTATGGATTGGGTCATTAAGGCTTTTAACTGGCATAACTAATAATGAGGAACCAAACACGTCTTAATGCAGTATCAGTGTGGAGTATAGAGATTATTATAAGAGATTATTCTAATCTGTCTAAGAGTCATGGCCAGGATGGGGAGGTAATTTCAATCAGGTTTAAGTGAGTAAATGGGAGTGAGATACAGACCTGGAAGCCAGGAGCACCAGCAGGTCCTGCCTCTCCCTTCTCTCCAGAACCACCCTGCAAACCAAAGAAAAATCCGTATTACCATCAGAGGTGTCATACTGATAATAGGTTAGTAAATTTCCTGTTTTTATTAAGTCTACTTACAGCAGCTCCAACAGCACCAGCAGGTCCATTGTTGCCATCAGGACCAGGGGGGCCCTAAAATGACAAAATTTGACTCAGTGACTAGACAAGATAATTAGCAATGTTTATAGGGGTGACATGGAATTATAAGATGCTTACTCTCAGACCAGCTGAACCAGCAGGTCCCTTCTCTCCGGGTTTGCCAGGCTCACCCTAGAAATCGATGCAGATATATTACAATGCAATCTATCAGTTTTTAGCTGCTGCTACTTTGTAATACTGAAACATATATCAATTCTACATACAGAAGGTCCTTTAGGGCCAGGGAATCCAATGTTACCAGGCTGGCCTCTGGGTCCAGTAGGGCCAGGAGGTCCAGAGCGGCCATCTTGACCAGGAGGACCCTGGGGAGCAGATTTGTTTTAGACCTCAGCATTTCTCTGTAGAATTGACTCAAATCAATAAAGTATCAATATTCGTGATGTTTTACTGGAGGACACTTACAGAAGGGCCTTCCTTTCCTTGGGGTCCAGGACTTCCAGGGCTACCAGGGAGACCCTATAATCAGACAGTAAATTAACATGTAGCAATTTCTCATGTCTAATTCAATATAATGACTGACTTAATGTGTACGTCAGCATGTCAACTTATTATGAATTTAATACATTTTATTGGCATATTCAGGGATGCTCCTGTTGTATTTTAAGATCTAGTTTGCAGTGCTGATATACCAAACTCACAAGTAAGGAAAATCAAAATCAGAATCTTGCTAAGTATTAGCTAAATATATAATATTTATAAGGATATATTATAAAATATATAAGGAATCTGACACAGCTGATGAGCTCTCCTGGTTCTCATATTCATCACACATTATAATAACATAACAACACTCGATACCACTATTTATGTATATTCTCCAAAAAATAAATCTGCTGAAGATGCATGATAGAAGTAAGTTTGAATAAACTGGGAGCTTCAGTGATAAAGTGTTTTTAAAACAGATCCAGTCACAAGAAAAACTCTAAATAAAACAGAAGTTATGAATAGTTTGAAGGCTCATGCCAGTTCAAGTTCTTGCAGCAGACACCCTGAGAATCAATATATATTTCTCAGTTATACTATATCAGTATAGGTAAAATACGTACTCTGGCTCCAACCAGACCGGGCTCACCAGCACGGCCAGCATCACCAGGAGGTCCACGGGCACCAGGAGGACCAGAAGAACCCCTTGCTCCGGGCATACCCTGCGAATTAAATGTTTACAGGTCATAACCTACCAAAGATTATATTGTTATTCTTCTCTTTCGTACACCACAGCAGGTTAAAATCAAGGCCTTCATTCCAAAGATGTCTACCCATATGTGAGCAGTGCAAAAACTATTTCTAAATGGCAATAAAGCCAATTATTTTACTGAACAATGTTCTCAAACTACAAACTGGCATTCACTGGGTATTTATAATGCTAGTATAATTTACTAACCATTGGTCCTCCTCTACCAGCCACACCAGGAAGACCACGAGTTCCAGCAGCTCCCTATACAGAACAAATATAGACATGAGTGAAATCGCAGAAACAAGCAAATACAAGTGAAATTAGTGCATATACAAGATTCATCTATTTGGCTAAAACAATTACTCACTCTGCCTCCACGAAGTCCAAGGGGTCCAGCTGGTCCCTGCTCACCAGTTGGGCCTCTCTTGCCCTCATCACCAGAAGCACCAGTGAGACCTTGAGGGCCAGGGCTACCCTGCACACAACAAGCACAACAGGGTTAGGAAAGGAAACAACTCAGAATACTGTTCTTTAAAATGTTCCTAGGAACAAGAACACATGTTGTAATTATACTTACAGGCTCACCCTTGACACCAGCATCTCCCTTCACTCCGGAGGGACCAGGGTCACCCTAATGGGCAGAAACAATAAAAAGATTCTTCATAACTGTCCAGCAGAATATAAACAATACATGACATGGTTTTGTTATGTTTGGTCTGGTTAGGCACAACTCACAGTAAGACCTCTGGGGCCAGCAGCTCCAGCAGGTCCCTGGGGTCCAGGGCCTCCTCTTGGTCCAGGGAAACCAGGGGTTCCAGCAACTCCAGGGGTGCCCTGCAAGATCAATCAGAGAATGTAAAGATGACAAATGAAAAGCATATTAAAATGAAAGTTCTGCAAACTTCCCATTGGACTGTTGAATTCCATTTCAATTAAACTGAACAGCAAATTATGTAAATATATACTGGAGGATTAAAATGGTTCTAATCGAAGATTCTGTTATAGGGTTCTACAAATCTGTAATTGTTCCCCCAGAGTGACAAACCCAAAGAACCATTAGGCTATAAGACTGAATATAAGATGGATGCAGCACACTTTTCAACTCTTTTAGCTAACCGATGAAGCTGTCAATTTTTTTATTATAATTTGCCCTGGCTCTAAGACATACTGTGGCCTAAGACAAAGTACATTTCCATAATGCTTGAAGAAAACATGCCTGGTTGAGTGTGTATCTAATAAACTTGCCCCATCTTGCCTTATGTTGTAGCATTTTACATCCAATGAGACTCTTATTGTCATTCATTGCTAAAAAAAAATCTCATTGAATACTTACAGCAGCTCCCTTAGCGCCATTGATACCGTTAGCACCAGGGTTACCCTAGAGACAAGGAAAAGGGAGACTGTCAGTACATTACCATGATGATAACACATTGTTTTCATTTAACCAGTAAGCATACTTACAGTAGGACCAACTGGGCCAACAACACCATTGGGTCCAGGCTCTCCTCTCTGTCCTTGAGGTCCAGATGGGCCAGTGGGACCAGCAGGTCCAATCTCTCCCTGTCAAATAAAAATTAAATCAGAGAAAGAGCTTAATTGGCAGGCTGACACTGAACTATTTGTACAATAATGCAGCTAAGGCATGTGGAAGACTTCAGATCAGAAGTAACTGAAGTAAAGATTTCTGATACAGATATGCAGATAGCACACTGACAGTGCAAAACAAATTTATTAGCACTTTAATTTACACTATTTCTTGGGTTGAAACAAAATAAAGGCACGTACTTTAGGTCCAGGGGCACCAGGGAAGCCTGGAGGGCCAGCAGATCCAAGAGGACCCTGGCAAACAAGATGACAGACAAAATGGTGTTAGACTGGACCTTAGTGTTAGTTCTGGTCTAGAACAAAGGAGAGGTAGAAGGTCAAATACTCACAGCAGGGCCAGCAGGACCAGTGTTACCATCAGCACCACGGGCACCAGCGGGACCAGCAGGACCAGCACGACCTCTCTCACCAGACAGACCACGGGCACCCTATACAAACATATGTGTATTAGGAGGACAATTTAAACTTCAACTTCTATCAAAAAGTATGAAGAAATTGTAGATTTTTTTTTCTCAAAGATAAAGCATTCGTTTAAGAAAAAAGTATAACAAATCATAACCTACTCTTTGTCCAGGGGTTCCATTTGAGCCATGGGCACCTGTCTCACCCTAAAAGAGAAAAATAACCCAATGGGTTAAAACTGTACACATGCTAAAGTGCATCTGTGAAGTAACATGGGTGCAGTTAATAGCATTGGAAGTAAAGACACTCCAAAGATAAATAAAATTGCTTTTGGTTCATATGTAACGTATTAATCCCTTAACTTGCAGGACCTGTCGCTGGGCCCAGACTTGCATTCCTGAAATTACTGTAGGTAATGTGCTTTAAGATAAATGACTAGATAACAAGCTGGGGGTTGTTTCTTATACAGTGATTGTAGTTCTTCTTGTTCTGAACTGAAGCTTTTTTATTTCGAGCTGGCTGATGGATCAATTTATCTCTAATTTTACCTTAGCTCCTTGTTCGCCAGGCTCTCCTTTGCGTCCATCAAGACCATTGTAGCCCTATGACAGAGAAAAAAAATTAAGTACATAAGAGAATTATCCATGTCACAATTTACACATGAATATTGCTTTCAAAACTATAGTAACCCTCACAAAGGGTATATCCATACATAAATATAAATGTGTATAGAGTGTAGTATATATATTTTTAAAATATCCTTATTCCTCCTTGTTACTCACTCTGTGTCCCTTCATGCCTGGAAGTCCAGGAGTTCCTGGGAAACCACGAGCACCCTGTACAGGTAAAAGAACTGAACATTAGTGAGCTCTTTTATACTTATTTTTTCAATGCTGTAAGGTTTAACTCTTTATATATAGTGCAACATGCCTATTTTAAAGACTGTAAAAGCTTGTGTATTCTGACTTTATGTTTTTTTGGTCATCCTTTGTCATACTGATGATGTAATAATGTATGACATGGAAATAAATGATGTATGATTTAGGACTGCCATAAATGAAAATCTTAACTGAAGCTAGTTCATCTACATGTCCTACAAGTGTACAGGACACACGCAAATTAATTGAGCTGTTTGCTGAGGTTGGTCTTACCTGGACTCCAGCTGCTCCTCTTTCTCCAGGCTGTCCAGGTCTGCCATTGTTACCCTGAATAAAAGTCACAGACAATGCTGTAAGATGTGCACATGGGTAATATCTATATCTACATCTCTATCTATATCTGTGTCTATATATTCACTCACATCTTCACCAGGCTTGCCAGGAGGTCCAGGGGGTCCACGCACTCCAACTGGGCCCTATCATAAAATGAAAGTAGTAAATAATTAAAGCTCAAGTCTGCTATGTGTCTTTCTGTCTTATTAAACTGAGTATAAACCAATTTCCTTACAGCTTGTCCAGGCTCTCCAGGCTCGCCAGCATGTCCTGCGGGTCCCTGAGCTCCCTATGTATTAAAACAAACATTTTATAAACATCAGAAATGTTGCAAAGTTATTACATCTACTTTTGCATCTATAAAGAAAAGGTACTTACAGGGGCACCAGGTGGTCCACTGGGGCCTCGAGGTCCCATCAAACCCTTTACAGAAGAATGAAAATGAGTCTCGTATGGCTATTCATTATTTTTTCAAGCTGTGGTTAATTGCGTTGTGTTGTTCTAGGTTGAAGTTCAGGCACTCACCATAGGTCCAGGGCCAGGGTCAGGTCCTTTAGAGCCATCATACTGAGCAGCAAAGTTCTGTTTAAAAGTGAGGAATGTTAGCATTTTTTACAATGACAAATACAAACTGACCGTTTAATATATACATGACATATAATAATATCAAATATCTTATTGCATAATTGGATGTCACGTAAAACATAGTACTCATGGTATAAAAACAAACACCAAAAGCCATTAAAGTTCAAAGGTCAGGGGGTTAAGAGGTAACCACCCTTTGTAGATATAATACAGGACTCTAGGAACAAAATTCTCTCAATATCAGTACAGCTATAACCTCTGTTCATTACAAATCAAATAGTGGAAAATGTCAAATATGAAAGTGTAAACTTACTCCACTAAGACCAGGGGGGCCAGGGGGGCCTGCAGGCCCAGGAAGTCCAGGTTTGCCAGGTTTGCCATCAGGACCTTTAGGACCCTGTTTGAAAAAACTGTATCAGGTTCTGAATGTAGAAAATAATTGTTCAACTGGACATGATCTGAGCTTCTTACTAATAGTTTTTACTAATAATTTTTATTACTAGGATAAACTTGAGATGAACCATCTCCTTTTCACAGGGGTCCTTCAGACAATGTAGTACAAGTGGCATAATACTGTTCATGAGGGACATGCTGTAGTTCTGTTGTTTGAAAAGTTCTCTTGCTGCAGTAGCAAGGAAGGATTGGTCAATGATTTCTTAACATAACACTAATGGGCTCATACAAACTATAATATCTATGTTGTGTTATGATTTAGGAAATGAATGTTTTGTTATGCCTCAGTCATTTCCTGGGATTCTACAGGGGCACCCAGTCAGCACGTTGCTCTGATCCCGTTTAGTAATAAAAACTATCACACATCTTAAGAAATCATATTTTCTGACTTACCCTATCACCTCTAGGTCCTTTATCTCCCCTTGGGCCCTATTTATATGAAAAAAGACAATAATCACCAACAGGAACAAATCCATATAGCTAGAAGATCTGTACTCATGCATTCATTCACTTGCATAAGCAGAGGTCAGCAGTCGTTCATTAAATATGCAGCATTCGTTGTGTCCTAGCTTTAAGGCTGTGTGTGAGGATGTGTGAACAGAGTTCAGAAGTTTCATTCTGAGTTCAGCTCAATCATAACAATCAGTTATAGGTCCATGAACCCAGTTCACACAGACACAACCTACATACATCACTATGACCATAACAGTTCATGCTCACCTTCAGTAAAGCCTAGACAGAAAGAAAGATAAATAAATCCAAGATCCAAGATTTATTTATTCCATCTTTTCACATTTCTTATGTCATTTGATGTGTAGGGCTGCATTATCTCATCTCACTAAGCTCTCAGTAAAGCATGCATATTCAGAGACTCTTCACATGCTCTCAAGAATAAAACAGCACTGGATTAGCCATGTGATTAGTCATCAGAAATTGTGCATCATGTAATATATATTGAGCAAAGATGCTTAAAGGAGTGTGAAGGCCTCATTTGGATGAATACATTTGTTGCTCTAATAAGCATCAACTACCCCTTTATATATTTACTGACAAAGACAAATAGTAGAAAAAGTAGAAAAGTAGAAACTAGTGACTAGTGTTATATACGTTAAAGACATGCAAAAATAAAGTGATATTCCAGTGAACACTCTGCCTTGATCTCAAATACAAGATATAGTCAATATTAGATTATACACACACATGAATATATATATATAAAATTGGAAGCCATGTTGTGTAGCAGTACATCTGTCAGGAATTTCAAGGCCATGTTGATTCTGTTTAAAGGCCTCCCCTTCAGACAGCCATCTAAAAGGAGTTCATTGTACCCAAGCTGCCTGCCCAGGAGAAGTGAGCAGTTTCTGATTTCACTGACATTTCCTTTAGCCAATAGGACTTTCGTCCTCTTTTTGGCAGGAAAGAGAAAAAAAAAGCACTGCCGAAATCTCTCGATAACACAGTACTGTGGCATCTCTGAGACTGGCATGGATCTGTTCACTGAATATCCTTCATCATGGAAACATAAAAAGGGTAAGAATTTCTATTGCACTCCTAAAGAATAATTGCATGAAAGTGTACTGACCGCTTTGATGAGATGGGGCAGGAGAAGAGACATGGAGAAGGAGACGAGGAGGAAGACAGAAATGATCAGTTAGAAAAAATATACTCAAATATGCTTTAATAATCTTCTTGGTGAATATAAACAACAATTGGTGCTCAATGTTCCATGTTATATATACTAAAACATGCAAAAACACTCATTTTCCATTGTATTCGTCCTCTAATTGCTACTTAAACCTGTAAAAGAGCCGTGACGTATTAAACCTTCAGGCTTATGTCTCGCTCTGATCTACGCTATGTAGTGTAATTTCAGGACTTCTGCATAGGCCAGTTTTATAATGGTCATTCATGAAACTGTTTTGATATTGTAGTAGGAACAGAATTAAAGCAGGTAAGAGTAGGTCAATTGTAGATCATGCCAACATACTTAATATAATATATTAATAATATATAATATAATAATAATAATAATAATAATAATCAACTAAGAATACTAAAATCTAGGATTGTTTATTATAGCAACATGCCAGTCATATTATTTATGTCAATATTTCTTGGAAAATACTTCTAAATCAACCACCACCACTATTATTATTATTATTATTGTTGTTGTTGTTGCTGTTGTTGTTGGGACTATTACACGATAGCAGAAAACTGGAAATACCTAAAAAAAATCAGTTCAAATTAAAAACAGGATAGAGAGAAATAATTTCAGAAACTTTCGTAGGTTACATCACAAGTGCTGTTGGTCTGTTTGGGTCTTCCGGATAAACTATGTCCGGTTATTTGGGTCATTCCTGCCTGATTGGGGGGAAGGAGGGTGGTGGAGGGTCGAAGCTACCCGCACCCCTGCTCCGCCCCGCATCCAGCCCTAAAGCCTACTAGAGGCGGCGCCCTGTAATTGCAGGATGCGCTTAAGGGCGGCGCCGTTATGTCACTGTCTCTCCACTAGATGGCGCCTCGCGGCACGTTACAGTTCCCTGACGCAAGTTAAAAAAACATACAGCCACAAAACAGAAAAAACGAGAGCACATTTTATAACGAAGTCTGGAATAAAAAGAAAAAACGTTATTACTAAAAGAACATCAAATAATTTTGCATTGGGGCTTTTAGGTTTGTTATTCCCGTTAGAAAAAAAAGTGAAATGTAATGATTTGTTCAATTTATAGCAATAAATTAGTTAATTACTATTCTGCTATTTTATTTATTATTTTTATTTTTATTTGAGCGAATCTGGGTCTTAATCTTCAAACAAACTAAAGAAAATTAGCCTGAATGCTGAATGCCAAAATATGCTGTTGCATAATTCGTCCAGCAGATGGCGTGTGTGTTTCCTATCCCTATGATGAGCGCTCACGAAAAGACGGACTTGCAACGCCCAAACTAAAGTCTGGAAGATAAATCAAACCGCATTAAACAAATTCTACTTAATGTAGTGCTACTCGGCTATCTTTTGTCAAGTGACTCGTCTTCGTTTGCAAATTCAAGCGATGAAAAGATCCACGGTAAAAGCATGAAGCATCCTTTAAACGCACGAGAATCCTTTATTTTCTTTATTTCTTTCTCTCTTTTTTTGATAGCCAATGTGGAGAGCTGTCCTTCAGGTCAAACTCCGAGTACAGCGGCCACAGGCAGCCCAACGAATCCTCAGGCATCAAAGGAATTAATGAGGCTTAAGGGTCCTTGGGAAGACACACCAAGAAAAAAAAACAAAAACAAAAAAAACAGAAGAAGCACATTTGAAACTTACATTGGCATGACGCTAGGTACGATGTCACTGCAAGCAGCAACAGAATCCGGGTATCCACAAAGCTGAGCATGTCTAGTCCGACATGCAGACTCCTTGTGCCGCGGTGCCTGGTTTTTTCACTTCTTCAAGCAGGCATACAGCCGCGATGACGCAAAGTTAAACTCCAAACTTAGCGGGAACCTGCTGCCGTGATGCTGGAATAACAAAGTCCTATCAGCCCTATTTATACGGCAGGAGGTTCTTATGACTGCGCGTCGAAGAGCCGCCGCTGGACCAATAGGATGTGAGCAACTCTAGAGAGGTCCTGAGTTGAGAACGGCCCGCACTGGTCACGTGACCGCCCCTGGACCCTGCCCACTCCCCGCAAACTTTGGCAGCTTCCTATCCGTGATGACGAGTGCAACGTTTTAATTAGATCCATTCTTTTGAGGACGTGGACACAGACGAGATCCGAAACTCGTGTGCGTTTTTGGTCCCAGGCTTCTTATTGGGGGTCTAGTCGTATTTGAGGCGGCACTTTGCAGGGCTTGGTAGACTAGTGCTGCTAGCCCTGTGGTCGGGACAGGTCAGGCTGATCGGTGCCACAGGGAAGATGCGCGCTTTACGCAGAGTGCGGGAGTCCTGCAGGCGCGCACGGATCAGACGCGGTGCAGCAGGCACATGCGGTGCAGACCGGAGACGCGCGTGCGGAGTCTTTTTTGGTCATTTTTGTTAGTGATGGTGCCTGAGCACGTGTGCGCTCTATATGTTAACTTTTTGTACTTTTGTAATCACGCAATTAAACCTTTTCCCCTGTGACCTGTTTCCCAAACCTTTACACCTTCAAGTCTCAAGTATCTGTTTCAAGTATCTATGTATCTCCTGGGTTCTTTTTTCAATTTTCTTAATTTCCACTTCCTAACACACTCTAGACAAGTGAAAGCTTGAGTGGATTTTCCCTAGTGCAGGTGTGCTCTGAGCTGACTTATAAAAAGTAAGGAGGTCACCAAGCACTGGACTGGGGATGTTACTTAGCCTATAGGTGGAGGTCATGCAGCTAACGCTGTAAAGACTAAGGGCAGGTGAGAGAGATCCAGTTTCAGCTCTGAGTCTCAGCACACAGCTTCAAGCAGGCCACAGGACCAGACATGTCCACAGCCAAGCTCCACCACGTACTTACTCTCTGTACAATGTGCAGCTGCACAAACTCTCAATAAGCTTCTGCCTGGTTTACTGCATCTACAATGTCATTGCATAATCAGTAATATTTATTCCAATCCAAAATAACAGCTTAAGAAACCTAGCTTATTTTCTTTCTTATCACAGAATGTCATAGATGAACTACATTTACAGACCTCACATTCTTTGTACATTCTTTGCACAGGCTTTTAAAGCTGCACATGCATTATACTTCAATATGTCA
This sequence comes from Leptodoras nelsoni, assembly GCA_028566375.1. Lineage (NCBI taxonomy): Eukaryota > Metazoa > Chordata > Actinopteri > Siluriformes > Doradidae > Leptodoras > Leptodoras nelsoni. The sequence continues at coordinate 6,404,253 of JAOVVG010000030.1, forward strand.
TGCATTAGACTTCAACATGTAAACCCCCTGAAAATGAGAATAGTATATACACTGCTTGCATTGCACACTGTTCACGGTTCGGCTTGTTTCAGGAGACATTTATATTTAGATCTCACCGTTCTCTATTTTGGATCAGTGTAGAGAAAAAAGTTTCCCCCTGCAGTTACTATGCAGTAATAATCTGGTCATGTCTACTGTTAAGCTGCTTTAATGAACTACAGAGTACTGTAACAGCCCTCCAGCTGTTTCATTGGTTAATTGGATGGGAAGGTTCATGGACTAGGCATTTCTAAGCACCTCACTAACCCAGCATGTGCAAGAGAAGAAGTTGTGCATTAGATAAAGCAATTTTTTTTTTGTTATTTCCCAGTGTTCCTCAGATTGTTAACTCTTAATCATCTATCATTTAAATAGCAGTAAGTTACTTAGCAATAAAGTACAAAAGTAGCAATATATATATATATATATATATATATATATAGAGAGAGAGAGAGAGAGAGAGAGAGAGAGAGAGAGAGGCTGAATTAAGTAAACCCAAAGAGAAACGAGCTATATCAAAATGGCGTCTGCTGCTATTCTTTTTTTCACAGGACTTTTCATTCTTTTCTCTGCGCCAGTAAAATATTAGTCACTGCTGGAATATCCAGACAGCAAGGAAAGCATTGAAGGGGAGGAGCATGTAAGAGGAAATGTGTTTCAAAGATGGCCAAGGAGCTGAGCTGTGCAGCATGTTCTACAAAAATCTGCACTCAGGAGGAACTGCATCGCTGCAACGCTGGAGTCTGACATGAACCCACTTCACATATTTGCCTTTAGTAATGGTTACTTCACTCCCACAATGAGGTGAATTTAAATATCTCTAATGCACTAAATTACTTTATCACAATATGTTTTTGTCCAACGAATATTAAATAGGAGTTCTCTCTTGTGAAAGTTTATTTGAGCCTTCCAGATGTACAGTACACGCATGTAATTAAAATACAGATTTAAGTAAGGCACAACTCAAAACACCATTTTAAAAGCTTAATTCCAAAAAAAATGATACAGCAAAACACCAGTTGCCTGTAAAAATGGGATGTTTGAATGCTGATGTGTCAAAGTATCAAACGTATCAAAGTATGTGATCAAAGTACCCCCATCCCAAAACAAAATCATATTTAAACATTTGATAATCAGTTTGTTATAACTGTAAATAAGGTCACAGGTTAATATTATAGATTGAATTTAGTGTATCGAAAGCACAGCTGGAGTAACAGTGGAACTCATGTTCATATCTCAGGCATGCCACTGGGATACACTGCAGCTGAGATACGCAATGACCATGCTGTCATTGGCTGGTTCAGTCAATCTGTCTAATAATAGTGATGATGAAGGTGTTGATTACTTTTCTATAACAGTAACCCTGGGAATAATGCTCACTGAGAGACAAAGCACAGTTTTATTAATGTTCACATTGTAGTCCATAATCCATAAAACGTTATCAGTTCAAAAAAAGGTCATTTTCTGGCAGCAGGGGCACCAGAAGATGTCTGCAAAAACAGAAGTTAACATCCATCCATTCATTCATTCATCTTCTTGGCCACTTATTCCTTTTATTATTACCCGCTTATTCAGGGTCACGGAAGGAACAACCCTAGACAGGGCGCCAATCCATTGTAGGGCACACACACACACACTCGCGCACACACTCAGACACTCACACACTCATACACTAGGGCCACTTTAGAGACACCAATCAACCTAACGTGCATGTCTTTGGACTGTGGGAGGAAAC
>JAOVVG010000030.1:6419193-6430133 GCA_028566375.1 Leptodoras nelsoni
GCACCGGCTCCCCCGTGACCCCGTAACTGGGAATAAGCGGTACAGATAATGACTGACTGACTGACTGACTGACTAATTATCTATTCCAATTGAAATATATCACACTGTAGGTATTCATTGCACTCTTTTGCTGTGCAGACCTTGATGTGGATGTGGTGTATTAATGGCCAAACTCATTTTAAACTATTTAAATAGCTGAGCTGGCTGGTTGTTTTTCTGTGCATGACTGTGATATTAGTAGATAGAAACAAATTAGATAGAGGCAAATATGAAGTGTGATTTCTTCAGTTAATGTCTTGTGGTTATCCCAGTGGAAGTGGTAGCTAAGCTATTGTAGTATAACTGAAAAGCACGCCTTTGGCACCACACGTTTGCAGAAAGACAAAATCGCAAGGCGGTTTACTGACTAGCTTGTAGATCTGTTTATTCAACTGTTTATTTAATAGCTTATCACTCAGAGTTATAAGAGCTATTCAATACTAAAACGTAGCCAGCATGTTATTGTTGAGAAGTTGTTGTCCTTAAATGGTTCATATTTCAGGCTTAGGGAAAAGGTCAGACATTTGTGAGGTTTCATGGGTCAGTAAGAAACCGCCAGAGACACCTGGAAGATATTACATCCATGAGGAAGTTTACAGAGGACATACGGGTCTTAAAACCTCAACAGTCCCTTCTACTGATGCATTTATAATTTGTTGGTTGGTTTATTCAAAAACAGAAACTGTTAAATGATGTGCACAGCACTGATTTGGGATGAATAAATGCAGCCAAGGATTTGCACTTGGGAAGATCTAACTGTTAGATCATATGCACTGAAGTTTCTCCTTTCATTTATAGACGCTCTCATAAGTTTTCTCTCATTTTTCCTACCCTTTTGGTTAAATGTGCAGGTCTGGATGATGATGCCAGGAATTCCAGTAGAGGACTTCAGTCGACTGTAATTTTTCCACCTTCCTTTGTCTAGTCCCTCCCCTTCTCTCCTCTGCGAGCTCACACAGTGGAAAATCACGGTCATTGCTAAGTTGAGGTGCAGCCCCATGCTCTTAAACATCTCTCAGCTAAACACTTCTCAAGGCTCAGTTCTCTGCTAACTCGTTTGCAAAATGCATTTTATATTTTATCTCGGTCATGTCATTGTTGTAACAGTCAGTACTAGTCTGTGGAAGAGCTGACTGAGAAAGATCGTCATGCATCATCCTGTATCTGTGCAAACAGAAAGATGCCACGTCACATGCAATGGCTCCAAAGGCTTTAAATGATGACTGGAAGTGTTGTGTTGTCCGTTTTATTTGTAGAAACAGCACTTAGGGTCTGCTGTTATACCAAAAAGAGCAGGGGTAAAAATGTATTGGGGTGGGTGAAGAGTTGAGGGAGCTGCTCTCACCACATAGCTGCAGCATGAGTACATGCTTACTGGCTGCCATCCAACATCAAACCACAGCATCTGGTTGAAATCTTTAGACTTTTCCCTGATCTCTCACTAGCTCTGTCTTTCTTTCTCATACTCACTCTGCTTGTCTCCTGTTAAACAAAGACAAACAAACCACAAGCAAGAGGTGTTTAGACATTTGTAATCATATTTTCTATATGTCTAGGATATGGATGTGCCAGTGTACGAGGTAACAGGGTTTGTCATCAGGCAGTGAGTGACAAGGTGATGCTTCTCTGATCAACACTGAAAATGGCAGATGAGTGCAAAGGTTTGTTTACCCTTAGAACAAAACAAAGAAAACAAATACATTGTCAGGAAGACTTTTAATGTGCTGCATTTCAGATATTCCTTCAGTACCATAAATAATGAAAGGATGAAATAATCTATAATCAAATATTAATAGTGAAAACAGTAATAATAAAAATGACATCAGTTCATCATTTTACATCTTTTGCTACACCCATATTTCAGTATTTAAATGTCAGATTGTTCTTTTTTCCCTTATTGTAAAATAGAGGAGTGTTTTCCTTTTTCACTATTTCAAGATGGACGCGAATGTGAATTCAAGCCAAAGTAAAATAAAAAAAAGTATTCTCAAATTACATTTTCCAAAAAGAGACCTGCCACCTGGCTAAGAATTAATTACATTTAACGATCCGATAAAATCAATGCAAATGTAATTCTCTCTATATGTGGTCTGATGCAGGACTTCCTCTCTATACGTGGTCTGACAATAACCATTCTCAGATTTGTTATAGACTTGGATAAATGCAAGCTTGCCTCAAGCTTCTCTCGTTCCAATCTGAGGGGAAAAAAACCCGGAATCTTCACAAACTCTTGGGTGTGTCCACACAGCCTTCGCTCTCTTTTTCTCTAGGTTATACAAAGGAGGAGGAGTCGACATCAGGACGATGATTTCCCTTCCATTCTATCTTAAATCAGACTTCTTCCACGTGTGCATTTCAACAAGCTTCAAATGTTAACCCTTCAATTGTCTTTGTCCAGCGTGTACTTAAGATCTGTGCTTGGTGATACCTTGAGAATCAGAGGACCAGCCTTAATGCTAACAATACACACTCCAGACATCATGATCCTCCTTTATTTAATGTTTCTCTGCACAGTCATTGCAGACAAATAAGCTGTGTCTCGTCCTTCCTTCTCTGACCTGTGTGTTTTAGGACAACCACGACACCCACGGTGCTCACCTGCAGTCAGGGTGACTGGAAGTCTTCAATAAACGGCAAGAAAATACAGCTGCTGTCAGCAAAAAATATAGCAGTGGGACTGTAATTAAAGATGAAAGAATGTTACGTCGTGCTTGGGCACCTAGGGAACAACATTAATTTTCAATCTAGTGTGTATTTCATAATGGGTATACAGTCTTTCTAGAGTTTCTGATATGCTATTCTTTTTTGCACTTTACCAATAAATATATAAAACAGTTATAGAGGTGAGTAGGGGATGCCTAAGCTGCTGTAAGAAATGTTAGCTGTTCTTACTAACTTCCTTCAGACCTAGTCACTAAAGAAGTCCATCCATCCCCTCTCTTAAATCACACACCCTTAATCTAAACGTCTGTCTCAAGCCAGACCATCCAACGACATTCAGAAGCACAATGCACTGGCAAAAAAAAGATTAAAGCAGCAATGCATTTTTCTATGCAGTGAGTTACATACCTGCAGCCAGATGCATGAACTGAATGTAACCCTATTTTGAATAGAAACTGTATAGTTGAAATAAAAAAAATAAAAGTGTAAAGCTTGCAACAAATTACAGTGTCAGCGTATGTTTAAGTTAGAACTGAAAACAGACTGTGATACGTCTTGTTTGCTGGTATAGTATTTCTGCATTGAATTGAGTTGTATAGTTACATACTCTTATTTTCTTTTGGCTGCTCCCCTTGTTGGGGTTGCCTTTGATCTGGAGCAGGTTTTATGCTGGGTGCCCTGCCTAGTGCAGCCCTTCCATTGGGTGGGCTTGGGACCAGCACTGTGGGTGCACTGTGGATCCAGTGGCTGCGTAGGTGGGGGGGTTTGGGGGTCTTGCTCAGGGGCCCAATGAAGGTTAGCGTGGTGGTGCAGGGGCTTGAACCCCTAATCTTCTGATCAGCAACCTGGATAGTCTTAACCTACTGAGACACCCCAGTTATACTATAACTATACACACAAAGAAAACAGAACAACCATAACACAATTCAGGTCATATTAGTAATCAACCTAAAGTATAGTGGTGGTAAATGTTAGGTATACTAAGCTTGTGGTTTCTGAGATAGTATGCAGCAGGAATGCATTATAGATTTTCATTTAATATATCCACAATATCCATACTTGTCTTTCACTCAATTTTTTTTCTGTGGAGAAAATGTGAAAAATCTCAAACTGCTCATCATTTATTAACATCGTATCTGTGATCACAGTACCTGGAACCTGCAAGTAAGTATTGATATCTAATCTACTTTTTCTTCTGCATTCATTAATGCAGTAAAATTAATGCAGTAAAATGTGAGACTTTATTCATTTTTAATATTCTGATACCCAGTTGTTACACATATGACAGCAGATGCCTTGATATGTACTATCACATGTTTGCAGATAAACAGACTCAAGTGCTTAAGTATTAAGCTTTTTAGACATCACATTCTGAATATCTGCTGACTTTGCAATGTCTCAATTACAGCTAGAATTGGCTTGATGTAACCACTACATTACTATTTTGTTAGGTACATAGCTAACATGCAGAAACTAGGCCTGGCTAGAGTACAGCAGCGCAGCTAATTTGACTACTACTGTGTTACCAAGCTTACTCTATTGTCTATGTTATGAATATATAAACCTATAAATAGATTCTCCTACTGCATCAGGATGGTGCTTTATCACTTAAAATAAACTAATTTTTAATACATATAGAATCTTTGTAAAAAAAAAAGGCTGATCATGGGGTCAGGGATAACCCATTTCTTTCACAAAATATTTGAATCTAAGCTATTAAATGTTCTTAGTCTGTAGTTCATTGGAGTTTATTATAAGAATACTGTATAATAAGACGCGTAGTATAGAGCTGCATTGAACACCATGGTTTGTGTACCCTCAGTAAAATACACTGTTGAAAAGATCTGCCCTGCACTGCCATGAGCTGGAAAGTTAAGAAGAATTAGGAGAACTTAGAGTAGAGAATGGAGGATACGCACCCTCAGGTCATGAAGTGTGTGAGGACAAGCCCTGACTGGTGCTGCGACAGATTCGTCTCTCTCAAATTACACCCATTCTCTGGTTTTCCAGCTTCATTCCACGGTGCACAGAAAGGGTTATTTTACTATTCTTAGGATTCGAATTGGTACACTGTGAATCTTAGACAAAAGAATATAATCAAAGCTATCTGTCTCCTTATAACCACAGCGTATGAGAAATAAAACAGGGCTTCAAAAAGATACAAAACTTTTTTACTTTGCTTGGCTGATTTGTTCTCAACTTATACTATTCTTATACTTATACTGTTCTCAACTCAACTTATACTCAAACTATACTAGCGTTTAAAAGCACTGTGAAATTCCTAAGATAATATTGTAAAATAACAGTGTCAGAATGTTCATGTCCACTTTTCCCCTCCAGCTTTACTCAGTACACAGTACAGGGCAGACACTTTTTCTTAGTCATTTCATCATAATCATGGCTATTAGAACTTGAGGACTGTTTAACTGAAATGGGTAGCACTTTTCTGGAGCCCTGCAGCATGTGACTGACATAACCACATCATCAATGTGTCGTGGCAGAGGTTATACGCCATCATGAGTCTTTTGTATAGCAAAGGCATGCTGCCCTTCTGGGTAATTCTGATTATCTGCTTTAATGTTTGATGTCAGGATAACACATTTTTGCTCTAATTAGGAAATGCATTATTTAAGCAATATTGTACAGCAGGCTATGATTTGGCCATCGGTATAATCATCATAGCCTTGCTTACATCCGCTACAACAGCATGGTTGTGAGTGTGATATTGCTTTTATTTAACAGTTATAGTTCTATAAAAAAATTAACATTGAGTGACAGACATTTCAGACAACCAAAATACTTTGTTTATTTTTGCTCTGTTAGCAGAGCTAAAGAAGCCACAGCTGGATTATTGCTGTGCTACACACAGACTGACTATATAGCTGCACTGACTGAAAATAGTCCACCAACCAAAAATGTTCAGTACCTGTTCTGTGCTGGTCCTGTGGGGGTCCTGACCATTAGAGAACAGAGTAAAGGGGACTAACAAAGTATGTAGAGAAACAGATGGACTATAGTCTGTAATCGTAAAACTACAAAGTGCATCTATATGGAAAGTGGAACTGAGAAAATGGACAAGGAGAAAAGGAGGTGGTCATAATGTTATGCCTGATTGGTGTATGTTTTATGATATATGTTATAGTATGTACTTCACTATCTAAGCCTTACAACCTGACTGATTTGATAAGAAATGTCACTTGACAAGTTAATTTCCTATAAAATGTTCTAAGTTTTGAATAAGTCTATACACAAAATTCAAAGAATTAATCCTTAATGAACAGAGTTCAACATAAAGCATATTCTAGCAAATGTGACTTAGGATGCCATGAAAACATGGCTGCAACAACCAAAATAATAACAATAATAATTATAATATAGTAAAAAAAAATAATGACATTCAATTTTCTGTCATGAACAGAGACATTTTTCTAATGATTGCGTTTGTGTGTGAGTGATACATATGCATCATCACGTGCAATTACTCACAATTAAGAGTCTTAACATTGCTTTTTCAGATACTGTATATGCCAGCAGAAACACAGAAAGATGGAATTACAGCCCTCTCCTATAATAACTGTTTCTATTGCAGACTTGAGGTAAATCTGATGGATTTATTTTGTTTCTACACTCTAGCCTACAGTAAAACAGCTATTAACCTTTGATTTAAGCAAAGGTGTCTCAGAAGGAGAAAAAGGTGGGTTTAAAAAATGGCTTGAAAGTGTGGTGTGATGGTGTGGTCTATGGTTTATGGTGTGATTGCTCACCTGGCATTGTGATGAGACTGTCATAACATTTATTTATATAAAGCTAAATAATTAACACTGAAAAGGCTTTTGACTATTATCATAATGTATTACAGTACTCCAGTATTGCTACAAAACACTGGTACGTACATACACTATACACTTATTTATTAGCATACATAAATAAATTTTTTTTCTAAAGGCCATTATACCACAGTGCTGTTGAATTCATGATTCTGGTCTGAAGGTACTGATTAATTTTGTCTAACAGCAACACTGAAGAAGTGCTGGCTGCAAGCTTAAGCACACATTTCTATATACTGGGCCTATATTCTATAGTAATATTAAATTCAGAGGGACCTGTATGGTAGGCACTCCACATAACCCAAGCCTAATAGTAAACTGGTTAAAATGAATACAAATTTTTAATGAATACAAAATTTAGGAATAAAAAGGAATGAAACACTTCAGAGCATACTGTTATTAGAAATAATCAACTTTTGGTTGGTGTGATGCTGTTACCACCCTGAAGTTCTTTCAGATTCTGTACTTATGCCCTCAAAGCATTTTATTGCTCTAATTGTCAGTAATCAATAGTGGTTAATTATTTGCCTAAAAAAATCCTATATTTCCTACAAACTCCATTTCTAGAAAAGTTGGGAAATGCAATAAAAATAGAACAAAAACTGAAATCTTGTAAAAAACTGTAACTTGTTAATTCATCTTTATTTAACAGACAAAAAGATTTTCAGTGTTTTCAATGACAAACTTCATTCTATTTGTTAAATATAAACTAATTTAGAAATTGATGCCTGCAACACACTGAAAACAGCTGGGACAGAGGCAAAGACTGTAAAGGTTATACAAGAAATAACCTTTAGCAGCAAGAAATTAGCAGTTTAACTGTTAATAGGTGAGATCATTAAGATTGAAAATAAAAGGAGCATCCACCAAAGGCTTAGACTTAGTGAGAAAAGATGAGTCAAACTTCACGAGAGAATTGTCAGTCAGTTCAAATACATGGTTTCTCAGCACAAGCTTGCAAAGACTTTAGGTATTGTTTGAGAAACCGTCCTGCTACCATAGCCACATGGGCTTGGGAGCAAATCATTGTTACTGAAAGCAAAACAACCTTAAACTGTATTATTTACATTTACATTTATGGCATTTAGCAGACGCTCTTATCCAGAGTGTATTATGCAAAGAGGAAGCCATATATTAATTTTCCACAAAAATGCTAGCAAGTTCTTTGGGCCCAAAGTCATCTGAGATGGACTGAAAGATAGTGGAAATGTGTTCTGTGGTCAGGTGAGTCCACTTTTCAGCTTGTTTTTGGAAAAAATGGACGTCAGATTTTACATGCCAAAGATGAAAAAGACCATCCAGACTATTATCAACAAAAAGTCCAAAAACCTGTGACCTGCATTTATGTGAAGGTACCACTGATGAAGAAGATTATATTGGTATTATACTGGAGAAACACATGCTGCTGTCAAGATCTTTTCCCAGTAACATGTCTATATCAGCAGGAAAATGCCAGGCCTCATTCTGCACGAGTTATAACAGTCTGGCTTGACTGGCTTGCCTACAGTCCAGATATGTTTCCAATTGGAAATGTATTCCACATCATGAAGATTTAGCTGCATTGGTGCATGGTGCATGGTGGTCACAAAGTTTTAGCTGGTCTTGCTGTTCATGATAATCCTGGCCCCAGCCTGTGACATAAGCAGTTCTGGGTTTTTGTGCCACAAGTGTTGGTGCCACTCTAGAACCAGTTTTCCTACCTGAGAGCTGGTTCTTTGGCTGTAAAAACACAAACTGGTTAGAGATTAGGCACTGGCTCCAAACCAGCCCACCCAACCAAACCTCATATAGTAGGGCTTAATTCAAATGTTTTGTAATAAGTTTAAGTTTAACATTTGCAGGTAGTCAGACTCCATGGAGGTTATTATATAATAATTGTAGCGATTGACAAGTTTCTCTGTGCCAATATGTGACCACTAAAACTCATCTTTGTGTCTTTACTTCTCTGCCTGTCTATTACTGGGCCTTCGGTCATCAAGCTTGGCGTCCTTCCTGAATAAAATGTTCACATTGACAGTGGTGTGCCTGCAGGGTGAAAAACACCTGGCATGGCTTGGCTAGCTTCTACATGCTACAGTGGAATTTAGCTACCCGTGAGCTTTAATGATCATTTGGCTTTCACTACAGTCTCCACCTCACCTTTTCTCTGCTTCTCATTCTGGCACATCCTTAGATGAAGCACATTCACACTTTGTCTTGTTCTAGAGGAAAGGAAATCTAGTTGTGAAGCTTGAGTAGCTGTGATGGGGTAGTGAGTGGTTATTTGCTTAGCCTGCATCAGACAGGAGAAATCTTGCAGAGTTGGACGCAGTGCTGTTTCCTCAGCCTGTCCCAGGGGCCGCTAGACAAACACACTCAATGGTTACCCGAGATCCAGACCTCCCCTCTGCTAGTTCACAACATGGCCACTGTGTTTTCTCTCATCTGATCTTCAGTTGGTGTGATCAGTGTGTGAGTGTGTGTGTGCATGCAGGCCAGGAAGGGAGCCGCAGTGACAACAGACGAGTCTGATATTCAACTCTGTCTCTATAATGCTAGAAGAAGAAATGTCCTTAGTAATGCATTAATGCTTTGACCCTCTATTGACCCTCTACACAGGTTGTCCTGGATACATATTTTTTATATGGTTGTATAGCAGAATTGCTGCTTTAGAATGTTTTTGAATAAAATCCATCAGTTTAATGGAATTTGTATTTTGATATTAAGTATTTCTAAATTATTTTTGTATATTCATGTGTTTCTGTGGCATGTGCTTTGGAGCAAGGGAGAGAGTGGTGAAGAAGGAGGTTTAGTTGAAGTGGGAAGTGCTTTAAAGAATCCGATCCGTAGCTTCTTATCCGTCTGTGTTTCCTCCAAGAAGTCTGGAATGCTCTCTTTTCCCCCCTTTTCACTTTTTCCATCACATTACATTTGTTCCATGTATTTGACACTCCCTTCTCTCTGGTGATATAACGTTAAAGCTTTAACAAAATCATGAAGCACATTTCATTCATTTCATTTTAGGGTTCTGTTGGACTATCAAGCCCTGATTTTTATTGTTCATCATCTCCATATCTCCCTTCATAATGTAGTTTCACCCTCAAGTCTGTTCTTCTTTTGGGCGGACAGTTACGGTTGAAAGAAAGCCAGATGTTGGCAGGCCAACTCATGCGTTTTCCTTTTCTCAAGCATGATTCTTTTTCTTTCTGCAGTAGATGACGTGGCTGCAGGTCCAAAGGAAGGATTTCAAAGCCTGTGCTTTGCTATACACATTGTCAGAAAGCAAAGGAAAAAATCTTAATGATATATAAGCCGGGCCAAAGAGAATTTAGAGTTTCGAGTTGCTGTTGAGCTCCTCCTTCAGGGGAAGATGGGTCAAAATTTAGGAGAACTCTGAACAGTCTCCAGTCTAGAAAAACATAACATTTGAAACAGGATAGCAGTGCTGTGGGTGCTGCGTTACTCTTTAGGAAGATCTAAGCTAGTAGTCTTCATATGGACTACCCTAGTGGATGGCATGCTTCATAACTTGAGTGAGCAGGCAGCCTAAAATGGTCATAAATCAACAAAGTGAATTGCAGCTGACTTTAGTTGTAGAATTTACACCTATAGTCTGAACTTAAAAGTTAGACAGCTGAGGAGGAATGGAAAGAAGTCAAGGAAATGGGATGAATATAAGGCATGCAAATGCTTTCTTTTTTCCTTTTGTCTTTTTTGGCCAGATGTGTTTTTCTTCTCTGCCTCCCCTCAGCTTCTGTGATTCATTTTCCACAGGCACAAAAGCTATTGCCCCTCCCTCCCTTACTTTCTTCTCTCTCTCTCTGTCTCGCTCTCTCTCTCTTTCTGTCTGTCTCAGCCTGTCAGGGCATGGAAAAAATACAGACCAGAAGGAAAGAATTAAGTGTTTTTAAGGTACAGAGGATAGTGGCATTCTTGCCCTCCTCCTGATTAGATCATGTAGTCATTTTGCTGACTGGTTTGAGGGGTTTTACTCTTCTAGGGTGCAAATAATTCTTATCAATGAGGGGCTATAATGTTGGAGGCGGGGCTTGCATACATCACTCTCGCTGAAAGGAACACCCTCCCTCATCAAGCTCTCATCAAGCTTTTCAACACTCCTCCTACTTTCTGGTATCTTCCCACCTACATGTAAACAGGAGGAACATGTCCTCACAGCCCACCCCACACAGAGGCTTCCCTGTCACTTTACATTAGTTTACAAGGTAAGCTAAACACCAAAGACTTGTTTTGAGTGATGTAATTCAATTATGGCAGTGAGTGACATAAATAACACTAAAACAGAGCTCACCTTTAAACCATATGCCGAATTTAATTTCTGCTTCTTGATAAAAGGCGTGGGTGACACGGTGGCTCGGTGGGTAGCACCGTCGCCTCACAGCAAGAAGGTCCCGGGTTCGATCCCCGGGTGGGGCG